>PVIY010011042.1:0-66683 GCA_004026745.1 Myrmecophaga tridactyla | reverse complement strand
CATGAATTGATTAATATTAAATTATCTGGTGAAGCTGTTTAGATAAAGATGCTGTGATGAAGCAGATTCCAAGAATTACATTAGTCCTTGCTTTACGCAGTAGTGTAGGGTAGAACTACAAAATTTTTTGCAGGATTCAAATGGTGATGGAAATGGAGTTACAGAAGATACAGCTGACTGGGAATGTTGACACTGCTGCCGTTGAAGAGACTTGAGATATGCAGCCAGAGGAACTTAATGAAGGTGACTTATCGACATAAATGAGGAAAGTGGTTGTGATGAAAAGGATGACGGTGTCTCAGAGGAAGTGATTCTGGCAAGAAGCTTCATATTAAAGGAACTCTTGATGACATTGAAAGTGCAAGGGATAAAATTTTAGATGCTCATCCAAACTTAGGAGTATGACAGTTTGCCACGTCATAGAAAAGATGGTAGCTCCATATCATAAGTTATGTGATGAGAAAGAAAGCACTGTTAAAAAAAAATAAATTTTAATTCTCAGTGTTTCTAATGTTTTAAATTCTGTATACTAAAGTATTTTTACTATTTTTTACATTGATAAGTTGCAAAATAATGTTTTGACAAATTTTTAAAGGTCAAAAGTAATCATAAATTTAGATTCAGCTTGTATAGTCAAAACTAGGACTGACTGCACTTAATCCAGAGGCTTCATATTTAATCACATATAAATATACACAGCTAAATTTATCCTTGCAGTAATCAGTAAATTGGCATCTACTTTTTTTTTCCCCATCTACCCAATTTATTTTAACCTTTGTTGTTCTTCATATTTTTTACTCATCTGCCCATACCTGAGACAAAAGGAGCATCAGACACAAGGTTTCCACAATCACAGTCACATTGCAAAAGCCGTATCATTACATTATCTACTTTTCATACTGCCTTTGTGCACACAAAAATAAAAATTTGAAATCCTGATTATTTGAACTCGAAGTATTAACCTATTACCCTATCGTAGAGTAGGAGTTGACAAACTGTGAATCCTCATATAGTAAATATTTTATTCCACCTTGCAACTGCTCAGCTCTGTCATAGCAGGAAAGCAGCTACAACGATATATAAGCTATTGAGTGTGGCTGTGCACCAATAAAAGTGGATGCATAAATTTGAAATTTGTCTAATACTCATGTCCCCAAATATAGGTCACTGACCCCTACCCCTAAGGAAATGGGGGAGGGGTAGGGGTGTAGTTTGCTACCTGATGCAATAGAAACATGTAATTGGGCTGAATGTATTAGATGGTACCAGAGAATGTAACTACTACTTAAAATGGTTTTGGTTAAAGTTCTAATAAGCCCCGCCTCCAGATAACAGCAGGTGGTCTGTGAAATAGGACAGTGACAAGTAGAAGGCCTTTTAGAACACCCTAGAAATTACCCGGTGTAGGTTGTTAATCTATTTCTAAAACTTGAAGTTGAAGGGTACATTACCTGTAAGAGGGTGTCGGGAAGCGTGCATTAAGGGTTCAAAATGTTCCTACCCTTTAGCACTTAGTGTTTCTCATATTTTACTTATCTGTACAAGAAAAAGAAACGTTACATCTGGTAACAACTACTATAAAACGCTTTAGGAAAGTTGGTTTTTAATTGAAATGTAATGGGGAAAAAGCTGGTCGAATTAAGGTGGTTGGGTTTAGATGCTGTTTCAGCAAGTCGTCATCCTATGGTTTGCTTCATTGTAAAATAATTGCTCCTAAGCTATATCAGAAAAAAAGGAATACAACGCATCTAATTAGATGGCAGGCTCTAGCAAAAGCTAGGAAAATACTAGCGGTCAAGGGCGAGATCTTTAATGATACCAATTGGAATATCCCCTCACCCAATCTGCCTCGGTGGAATAAATCTACCATTTCAGGCCCCCTTACGTATTTAGACAATTGGAGAAAGTAAACTTATGTTCACAACAACTTTCGGGTATAACCAAATAAACAAGTAACAAATTATAGATATTCAAATTGCCCTTGAACCCTCATTTTCAGGTCTGCTGGGTGTAGAGTATTAAGGACACCTCAGGATTAGTGCTACGTGACGTTCTTGGGAAACTGCGGCCATTCTCCGGCTTAAAGCAAACCCCAGCAAGATCCTCCTTTCTCGTAGCCCTGGCCCTCACTTGGACAACCTGTGAGCCGCCCCACAAAGGCAAATCCCTTCCCTCAAGCGCGCTGGAGACGGCAGAATGGAGCAGGGTTACCCAGCCGGTAGCCCCTCCCGGAAGTGCTGTGGCAGGCCGGCGCCAGAGGGGCGTGGCGTCGGTGCCGGAAGTGTCGGCCGGACGGGCGGGGGCTGCGGGTGCCACGTTGGAGCGGAACGTGGAGGTGCCCCCAGCCGGGAGCGGGGGTGGTGGCGAATTCAGCGCGAGTCCTACGAGCGCTACGCTAACGCGGGAGCCGGTGGCTGAGGGTCCCTGCCAGGTGAGTCCTCCCCTCCTTTCTCTCTTCGCCGGTCCCCCGACTTCAGGGTTGGGTTCGAGCCCAAAGCTAGGTCACCGGCCTCAGTCATCGCCGGCCCCTTCCGCCCTTGAGGCCCGGTCTCTGGCGGCGCGCCCCTGGTCTTCGTTTCGGCCCGGCCCGACCCGACAACTCCTGGCGTCCGAGCTGCTTCGGGGATCACGCTCTTCACATCTGTTGATGTTTCCACAGCGGATCCGGAGCTCCGAGGCTCACGACGAGATGTCCTGCCGAGGAGCCCAGCCGGGCGATTAGTGGGGTCTGAGGTTAGGAGACCTTCGGAGCCTGTGCACAAAGAAGTACAACCCTCGAGAGCTGGGGAAAGAAACAAACCTCGGGATTACTTTACTAGTCTTTAGTTTGCTAAGGATTTTTTGTTTATGTTTGAGCTATTGCCGACTTAAAGGCCCGTACATTTGGACTGAAGGATAATGTCGGTTAACCAGATTGAATCATTTTAAGGGCAATAGTCGCCAGTCGCAGCCTGTATTATATTTCGAAGGAAGTCTTACGAAGTATTTCATGTTTTTGCTAGTAAGTTGTTATAGTAAGAATTTAAATCCCTCACTGGTTGTAAAAAAATCAAAACACTGCGTTTACTTGTGGGCGTTATAAACTTTTGTTGTGGGCTCAAGGAACTAATTTTACATGGGTCTGCTGTGATGTTCTGTGTCAAAACCGTCCTATTAAACCACCTTTTCTAAGAGAAAACAGAAATTTAGTTGTCTTTGTTCAGTAATTAAAACAGTATGTAGTTGACAATTAGAGGCTCATTTTTATATTTTATATGTTCTCCTACGTTTTCTGTATATACCGACTATTCTAGAGCTGGCCAAAGCAGACACCTTTTTAGGTGGTTCTTGTAGGCTGTTTTCCATCATCTCATAGTTACAGCTCTGAAAAACTTTTGTAGACTGAGAATTTCTTTTAAAATTTTTTGCATGGACAGGCACCGGGAACCGAACCCAGGTCTCCAGCATGGCAGGCGAGAACTCTGCCACTGAGCCACCATTGCCCGCCCTAGACTGAGAATTTTTTGGTAACTTGAAGTGTTTCTGTAGTTGTTAATTTCTGTTTTGTACGACCCCAGTTATTTGGGAAACAGGAGATTTGAGATGGATTTAGAATTATACTGCTTAATTTTATATAAGCAGGTTCTTTTCTGAAACTAATAATGTAGGAATAGAAGGAAATTTATAAACTATAAAGAGCAGTGATTCTTGATCTTTTGGGAATCCACTCCCTTTTGAGAATATGATGAAAGTGTTTGATCATCTTCCTAGAAGAATGAATATACATGTGCACATAACGATTTCCTGAGGAATTTCATGGGGTTCAGAATTTTTAAGTTAAAAATCCTCATAAAGTAATATTATCAAATTGATTTAAAATTTTTTCAGAATTGTCCTTCTTAGGTAGGCTAATTTCTTAGATAGCTCAAAAAGCTTTATTTATTAGACTGCAGTAATTATGACTCCATTTAGCTCCGTGACCAATATCCAGTTGGTTCTTCTTTCATTTGGTTTTAGATGAGTTGGATGGGTGCCTAGAGTATTGGTACTAGTAAATAAATCCTTTAGAATAAGTGCTCTCATTCATAATGAGATATTCTGCTCCAGGATGGATTTTTAGGACTCAAAAATTCTGATTTTCTTACCTCTTACTTTAAGCAGTAATAGGTCCGCTCTATAGATAGCATTGAAGGCTGGAATTTTTTTTCAAAGAATACTTGTGTTGGGTTTTAGGATTGCTTCACAAAATTAGCATTTTGAAGATGAGCAGAAAGAGAAAATTTCATTGCATGCAGTTATTGTGAAGAGAAGCTTGGATGAAAAATAAGTGTTCTAGTCTGGAACATAAATATTTTTCAACAGATGTATTTTTCAGGATTCATTGAGATAGACATTTTAAATTGCTGCTTTTGTAATAGCTGACATTTATGAGCATTTATTTACTATAGGCCAGGCACTGTTCTAAGCATTCTTTGTGTTCTACCTTGTTTAATTCTTACAACTTACTGTTAATGTCCTTATTTTACTGATGGGGGAGCCAAGAAACAAAGTTACATGCCCAAAGTCAAAGTTAGGAAGTGGTGGGAAGAGCTGGGATTTTAACTGAGGGTGTCTGGCTCCAGCTGATGCTTTTCACTGCTATGCTAAATAGACTGTCTTGTAGATGGTTTATGGGAACAAACTACTATCCTCACAGTTTTTAAAAAATATTTTCATACTGATTATATTCTGTTTAAAATATTCTGGAATGAAACTGTTTGGCATGAATTTTTATCGTATATAATTTTGAAAGAAAAATCACTAAAAACTTTTAAAGTAAATCTCACTTGAGAAGTACATGGTTTAATTGAAACCTTCATATTTTCAAAGAAGTTACAACTAAAGATAATTATCTTTTTAAAAGAAGGAATTATGCATCCAGGTGAAGCTGTATTTCCATAGCAGTCGTAGTAGTTCGAGACTGATTGTACTAAGTGGATTATGCTACACTTGTTTCGTTGTATTCAGACCACATAAGATCTGACCATTGGTCTAAGCCATTGTTATAGTGATAAATATTTTTTTTAAAGATGGCATTGCAGCCTTTTGTTCAGGGTAGGTTAATAAGTGGCACCACTTCTGATGGAACTTTGAGTACTAAAGCCAATAATTAAAATTTTCTAAAAGCTTTGAATTCCCTCTTAACCATTTTATGTTCTTGTGAATTTGTCTCTTTTTCTTTCAGTAAATGTTACATGTTAACTAAGCATTCATGGATTAGGGAGCCCTTGTTGTACCTTTTCTTTTAGAGAAACTGTTAATGTATTTAGTTGTTTTATATATATGTATAGCTATTTTGCTTTTTTACTTTTAGAAATTATTCTGAAGGCATTTTATAAAACCTTTTTCTCTCTAGCAATACTTTCTTATATTTTTTAAAAATTAAGAATTCTAAAATTAAATGTTTTACCTGGAACAGGTCTGAGAGAATACAAATCTCCTCAGTCCATTTGTATTCTTTTAAATGTAAACATTCAAAATAAAACAAAACTTTTTAACTGTCTCATTTCATGCTAAGTAGTCCAAAAAGGGTAAAAGTTGTAATGTCAGATTGGAAACGAGACATTATTGTCTAGTTAGTGAGATAAGATGGAATATAAAACAGTTGGTAGAAAGTGCAATTGGAAAATATATAAACAATATATGCTAATAGAATATTCTAAATTGTTCAGTTAAAATGAGATAAGATACTTTATTATAAAATGTCTAAAGTGTGGAGAAGACAAATATAAACAAGAGATTATTTAGATCAGTGTGGCTTGGGTCATGGGCAGTTTTCATGAAGAGCTGGAACTTGAACTGATTACTAGAGTGAGTTAGAATTTGGCTGAGAGGAAGTAGAGAGTATTTATGTAAATGAAATAGGCCTCTTTTTTACTTCTTAGACATTTGGGATTAATATACTTATGAAACTATATGCTAGGCACTGTTGGCCCTCTTTAAAATGTATTATCTTATTTAAACCTCAAAACATTCCATGAAAGAACTCTTATCCTTATTCTACAAATGTAGAAACTAGGCATCAGAGTGTTAAATATTATAACCAGAGTGTCATAGCTAAGGAGCAGAGCCAGTATTCAAATCTAGGATTGGCTCGAGGCCATGTGAAACAAGTTGCTAATCCTACTTTTCCCTAACCTTGCACAATTTCTGAAATACATTTCCTCTTTTAATTTCATCATGTATGGAAGTTACATTGCCATTAACTATTTCCTCTAGATGTTAATATTTCTTGTATGATTGAAAACTGAGTACTTTAACATGTTGGAAGTAACAACTGAGAGCTTGGACACTGGAGCTGTTATTTCTGAGTTCACATCTTGACTTTGCCCCTTTCTACTTCAAATTATTTAATATTTCTGTGCTTAAATTTTGTCTGTGAAATGTTTTTCAACTATAGAGGCTATAGACAATTTTGAACATGTAAGCACTCAGGACATATTGCCAGTTTAAAGCATTTTTAAGGGAGCTATTTGAGGATGAAGTTTATCCTCTAGAGATGACTAGGAAAACTGGCAAAAGTACTGTTGAAGAGCACTAAGTATTTAACTACACACCTGAGATAAAACCAAAGTGGGTATAAGGAAGAAAGAATAAAATATAGATATCCTGATAAGGTAGGAATTGATTATACAGCTAATAAAAATTAAGGCAAGTGGTGAGTGGAAAGTTGGTGGTAGAGTAACTTTATGGATTGCATCATTTATAATGGCCGGGGATCAAAGGATATCCTTTTAAAGCTGACATATCAATTAGTAGAAGTATATTTAACAGTTCAAAGGTAGACAGTGAGAAAGATAATGCTATTGACTATAATTGTATAGTGTCAGAGTGGCAGTAAGATTATACAAACTAATTTCATTAGTGCTACAAATACGGAGTCAGTAGTTACTGTGAAAAATAGAGATCTAAGGATGTGAAATTGTTTTAAATTATGGTTATAAAGATAGAAATATAAATATTCTCTAAAATGATACAGATCTTTTTAATTATCAGAAAAATTGTAAATACACACACTGACAATAAAGTGAAGGAGTTTTTAAAAATTATAAAACTGAACACAGTAAAATATGATAAAGACCAAACATTTCTGTCATCAATAAATTATAAATGCCTTATCTAACTTTTAAGAGATTTTCCTATTGGATTACCAAGCAAAATCTGCTTCTGTGCTATGTTCAGGGCAGACAGTGCAAGCAAAGTGGTTCAAAGGTTAAAAGGGCAAAGGTATACATGTAAAACCAAATGAAAAGAAAGCTAAGGTACTGATCTTAGTATGAGGCAAGGTGGAATTCAAGCCAAAAGGCATTATATGAGGCAAAGGACCCTTTGTAAAACCAAAGTGTTTATTTGACAGTGTACATTTAACAATATGACTGTTTATTTTACCAAATAACTACTAAATAATGAAGTAACTTTAATAAAGCAGATATTTCAGGAGATAGAAGAAATAGACTCAAGTGCATTAGTGATAGGATACTTTAATTCACTGTTCTTTTAGTCTACGAGCAAGTGGACAAAAATAAGGCTACAGGAGACCAAAACAGTAAGGTAGATTTGATTACCATATATCAGACTCGACCCTGAAAGTGCACTCCTTCTCTTCAGGTCCCATGAAACATTCACAAAAACTCACTATATTTTAGGCCCCAAAGAAAACGTCAATAAATTTCAAAAAATAGAAATAGTGCAGAAAAAGCACAATGCATTAAAAATATAGGCCCTGTCCACCTAGATATTTATAAAACCTCATAAACAGCTCTTTAATCAGTGGAGAAGTACAACTGGAAATTATAGACTATATAGTTGATAACAATAGTGAAAACACTAGGAATCTATGCAGTGCTCAGAGAAAAGAATAAAAAATGAGTGAATCAAGCATTTAACTCAAAAGCTAAAAATAAAAGAACAAACTAAGCCAAAGGAAGGGTAAAGTAAGGAATTAAAAATAAAAGCAGAAATTAATGAATTAGACAATAAAAATAGTAGAACTAATAAATCCAAGAAAATTAGAAAATCTGTATAAAAATAAAGGATTATCAAAGGAAAATAATTTGCCAAAAATGATTTCAAAATATAGAGATAATTTAAACAAGTGAATTTCCATAGAATAGGAAAAATTGGTAAAGGAGCTTCACCTCCAATAAAATACCAGACCTAGATGTTTCACAAGAGATCCTTATTAAATGCTTTAAGAACCAGTAATTCCAGTGTTGCTATTGAAACTTTTCCGAAGTATAGAAAAAGGAGAACTCCCATATGTTTTTGTGAAACAACTAAAATATTGATATCAAAACCTCAAAAAGATTGCACAAAAGAAGAAAACTGTAAACTAAAGCTCATGATTCTAGAAGTAAAAATCTTTTAAATAAATAAAATCTAGCAGCACATTTAGTAGAAAATACATCATGATCAAGAGTAGTTTGTTCCAGAATGAAAAGATGGTTTGATATTAAGAAATATCTTCATATAATTTGGTTAATTGATAAACCTAAGGAGAAAATCACACGGTCATTTCCAGTTGCCAAATGGAAAGCAAAATAATTTAGCAAGTTTCTCTAATTTTTTAAAATTTATTTATTTATTAATTTAAAAAAATTTAACAATAAACAAACAAAAACATTAACATATGATCATTCCGTTCAACATATATAATCAGTAATTTACAATATCATCACATAGTTGCATATTCATCATTTCTTAGAATATTTGCATCAATTCAGAAAAAGAAATAAAAAGACAACAGGAAAAGAAATAAAGCGAAAACAGAAAAAAAAAAGATTGTACATACCATACCCCTTACCGCTCGCTTTCATTGATCACTAGCATTTCAAACTAAATTTATTTTAACATTTGTTCCCCCTATTATTTATTTTTATTCCATATGCTCTACTCTTCTGTTGACAAGGTAGATAAAAGGAACATCAGACACAAGGTTTTCACAATCACACAGTCACATTGT
This sequence comes from Myrmecophaga tridactyla, assembly GCA_004026745.1. Taxonomy (NCBI): domain Eukaryota; kingdom Metazoa; phylum Chordata; class Mammalia; order Pilosa; family Myrmecophagidae; genus Myrmecophaga; species Myrmecophaga tridactyla. The sequence goes on along the minus strand of PVIY010011042.1, from coordinate 57,703 downwards.
GACAGCTATATCATTATACAGTCATCTTCAAGGAATGTGACTACTGGAACATAGCTCTACATTTTCAGGCAGTTCCCTCCAGCCTCTCCATTAGTTTCTCTAATTTTTAATATTGAATATTTCTAATAGATGACACCTAAACCAATTTGATTCATTGGGGCCTGGGCATTACTAATGTAGTGGATTGTTCAGTCCTTTTCTGTGTAAAATATATTTATATGTTCTATGTTATATGTTTCAGTATGTTCCATGTAAAATATTTTCTTCCACAGAATGAAGTTAAAGGAAGTGGATCGCACTGCCATGCAGGCATGGAGCCCTGCCCAGCATCATCCCATTTACCTAGCTACAGGTAAGTTCAAAGAGAGCAAATAGTATGAATAACATCTCTTCTCTCTACATGTGTTATATGTCTACTTACCCTTCAAGATTTAGCTACACCTTCATCTCCTGGAAAGCCTTTTCCTTCCCTAGCAAAATAACTGACATTCTACCTATCTAGTGTGCTCCCATAGCACCTTGTGCATCATACTTTTGATCATGATATATTACATATATAGTGTCTTCCCCACTCCACAGGCATTGTGTTGTGTTCATCTTTACTTCTCCAGTATTAATCACAATGTCGTACATGTAAAAGATGTTAATAAGTATCAATCTGATGAATGAAGAGCAATTTTGATGCTAGTACTTTCAAGTGGCAAGAGTTGGGATTTATATGACCATAACCAGATACAGTAAATCATAGGACTGTTTTTATAGAGAACTTTTAAAAAAACTATAGGCTTAAAAAATAATCTGTGTTACCTACCCTTTCAAGCATCATATCCCAATCCTGTTTAATTGTGCTAGAATCTCACTGCTATTGTAATTTAAGCATCTGCTCAGTGACATACATGCTGAGATTTCAGCTGCTACTGCAGCATTCATGGGAAAGAAAATTGAAAAACATGCTTTTCATTTCTGTTTTCTACAGGTTTTTTTTTGAGTCTTTTATTTTTATATGTGTAGTTACCATAAACATATTTTCTATAGGAACATCTGCTCAGCAGTTGGATGCAACATTTAGCACCAGTGCTTCCCTTGAGATATTTGAGTTGGATCTTTCTGATCCATCTTTGGATATGAAATCTTGTGCCACTTTCTCTTCTTCACACAGGTATGAAGTTCAGCTTTAAATTCATATGATTATTTAATTGTATGTTGTTGTAGTTGATGTTTAGTCTTTCTATAGTTGTGCTGTTAATAGGAACTACAGGAAATGCCATCAGTGACATGAAATACTTTGTGAAAATTTATATATATGAGTGAATTTATTCTGAAATAAAAGAGGTGTATATATATTGTAATGATTTTATTATTGCTGTTATATGTAGGGTAGGGAGGAAAGGCTCTAATTTCTAGTATTTTTTTTTCATGGCATAGTAGAGTTAACTTTTTTCCATCTCCTTATCTCACCTATTTAGAAAAAAAGATAGATGAAAAAAGGTCTACTTGAAAATGTATTAAAATGTTAATAGTGATTAAGTCTGAATGCCAAGAAATTTTATTTTTTTCCTTGTGTTTATATTTAAAATTATAAGGTGGTGCAAGGGTACTTCAGTGGTAGAATTTTCACCTGCCATGCAGGAGACACTGGTTCAATTCCTGGACCATGTGCTTTTTTCATATATATGAAAAAATATATATTTCATAGACAATTTTATTGACATGATTTCTGATATGGTAGGAATTTCACCACCTTTTAAAATATTTATGCCCTGTTGTAATGTAGAGAAAAGTCACTTTTGTTTGAGTAATTAGCTTTATCACCTCACTAAGCTTGGCAGATTGTGGTAACAAGTTTGAACCTTAGCTAACAGAATGCAGCTGGAATCACGGAGTCTCATGGGACTGCTCATATTCTTCAGAACCTATTGTGATAAGAACCCCAGATACTTTTTGCCTGGCAGTTTTTCTGCTTATCATCATCTGTCTCTTTGTGTATCTCCATGTCACCTTCATATTGTATCTCCATGCCATACCACAATACTTTATTAGCTCCATCAGTAGAACTACTTGTCATAAAAGACATACTTTTGATGTCTCTTTTCTACTGTCAGAATACATTCTTTTATCCAGAAAATTTGCCAACTTTAACCTTTTTTTTTTTTTTGTGCATAGTCCAGGAATCAAACCCAGGTCTCCCACATGAAAGGCGAACATTATACCATTGAACACCCGTGCACCGAACTTAAACATTTTTAAGTGTACAATTCAGTAGCATTAATTACTTTACCAGATTTGTGCTACCTTTAGCACTTTCCATTACTAAAACTTTTTCATCACCCAAAACAAAACTTGCTATCCATTAAATAATAGCTCCCCATTCCCCTTCCCTAAGCCCCTAGTAACCTCTAATCTACTTTCTATATCTATAAATTTGCTTCTTCTAGATACTTCATAGTAGTAAAATTGTACAATATATGTCCTTTTGTGTCTAGCTTATTTCACTTACTATATTATTTTTAACGTTCATCCATGTTGTAGCATGTACCAGAACTTCATTTTTTTTTATAGCTGAATAGTGTTCCATTGTATGGCAATTTTGTTTATTCATTCATCTGTTGATGGACAGTTGAGTTGTTTCCAACATTTGGCCATTGTCAGTAATGCTTTAAATGTTGGTTGCAAGTAAGCCTGTATTTTTTGACAGTCAAATCAAATGTATTTTGTCACACAATGTTACCTCTTCCTAATCTAAAGTTTAATAGACAAATATGAAATCAAATATGCTGGTGTAATATTAGTGACAGACCCTTCCAATATGAAAAATTTAGAATGGCCATAGCCCATACACCCCAAAAGAGAGGGATGGAAAGATCAAAGGTGATGGTGGAGTTACACAGAGAAGATAGGATTAACAAATGAGTATGAATGCTGAATCATTAAGTTGATATCTCTTTTAGTGTCCAGTATTTTAGAGCAGCTAGAACTAAAAATCTAAAATTGTGGAATTGTGAACCATGTCAAACTCTGGGAAAGGAAAGGAGAAAGGAAACAGACTTTACTAGGAGGAAGGGCTCAGCTCAACCAAGCTCCAGTTGGTGGAGTTAACAAGTTCTGTTCTAAACAAACCAGTTTTCACCCAAGCAGAGAGGGGGTGGGGTTGATGGAAAAGCTAAACAAAAACTGGAGACTTCTTGAGTTGGACAGCACAAAATAGTGGGAAACGGCTGGTCCTCAAGAAAAAGGGACACATAGAACCTGGGAACACATAGAGCCACATACCAACTCCAGCTCTTTTTTTGGCAAACCTTGGGGAGTGGGGGTCTAGCTCTAAAAAGGCATTTTTCCCCCAACATCTTAGCAACTCATTAGATAGAACTGTGAGCACTCCCAGGCAAGGGTATAATTAAGACATGTTTGAGAAACAAAGTAAATAGGTAGACTAGTCCCTAATGTGTGTAGCTTCCCCAAGAAAAGGAGGATGGGCCTCAGCTCAAGTGGAGGCCCTCCTACAAGGAATTCAGGCTCCAGGGACTGGAAAACAGAAGCAATCAAAGCCTGCCTACTGCCTCACCCTCAGTCTCAACCACACCCCTAGCAGAGAGAGGCTGCTAAAATTTTACATCAGTAGAGAGTTGCAGACTGACAAGAACTACATTTTGGGTAGGATAGAAGAGTCACAGAGTTGAGATTCTTCACGGGAAAGTCTGATAACCTATGGGGTCTCACCCTTAGGAAATGTAATGCTGGCTACTCTCTCTCCTGAAACATGGCCCTTTGGGTCTGGGAAAATCTGACTGGGGTCGATAATATCTGAGGAGACCTTCCTCAAAGAAAAGGCTCTATAGAGGCAGGGCAAGAAACAGAAAAACAAGAACCTTAAAATTCTGATCAGATAGACAGAACTTTTGCGAGAGTCTAGAATAAGTTGAACTGAATGCCAAAGAACAGAGAGAGAGCAAACCATCCAACAAGAAAACCCCAGGCAAAAAGAGTGAAAACAACCTCCATAATAAACTAATAAAAGAAATGAAATGCCTAAATGCCAGCAAAAAATGAAGAGTCAGACTAGGAAACTCAAGAGATGTGGCCCAACAAAGCAGCAGTTCAAATGAGATACAGGAGTTGAAGCAATAATTCAGGATGTTTGAACAGACTTGCAAAATCACATCAAAAATCAAATCAGCAAGTTGAAGGAGATTATAAAAAAGACATTGGGTGAACATAAAGAATTTGAAAGTTTGAAAAACAAATTGCAGACTTATGGGAATGAAAGGGACAATAGGAGAAATGAAAAAAACAATGGAAACCTACAACAATAGATTTGAAAGAGGCAGAAGAAAGAATTAGTGAACTAGAGTACTGGACATCTGAACTCCAACACACAAAATAAAATATAGGGAAAAGAGTGGAAAAATATGCTTGGGGTCTCAGGAAATTGAAGGACACATGATATGCATGAATATACATGTTATCGGTGTACAAGAAGAAGAAGAGAAGGAAAAAGGAGCAGAAAGACTAATGGAGAAAATAATCACTGAAAATTTCCCATTTGTCATGAAATTACAGATCGAAGAAGTGTAGCATACCCCAAATAGAATAGATCCAAAGAGACCTACTCCATGAAACTTAGTAGTCAGATTGTCAAATGTCAAAGAAACAGCAAAAGAAAAGCAATGCATCATATACAAGGGAAGCTTGATAACACTGTATTTGAATTTCTCAGCAGAAACCTTGAAGGTTGATATGATATATTTAAGATTCTGAAAAAGAAAGACTGCCAACCAAGAATTCTATACCCAGCAAAACTATCTGTCAAAAAATGAGAAGGAGATTAAAATATTTTCAGACAGTCACTGAATTTGTGACAAGGAAGCTGGCTCTATAAGGAACACTAAAGGGAGTACTACATGCAGATAGGAGAAGACAGGAGACAGAGAGCTGGAGAAAAGTGTGAAATGAAAACTATCAGTAAACATAAAAAAGAAAAAATAATAGATATGACATATAAAATCCAAAAGGTGCAGATTGGAAGCACTGCTTTTTGAATATATATGAAATATTCATAACTAAATATTTAATTTGAAATTGTTTTCTTTGACTTAAAAATGAGTTATTTTACTCATTTTCTCTTAAAGGTACCACAAGTTGATTTGGGGACCTCATAAGATGGATTCCAAAGGAAATATCTCTGGAGTTCTGATTGCAGGTGGTGAAAATGGAAGTATTATTCTCTATGATCCTTTGAAAATCATAGCTGGGGACAAAGAAGTTGTGATTGCCCAGAATGACAAGCATACTGGCCCAGTGAGAGCCTTGGATGTGAACATCTTCCAGGTTAGATTTTCATGCTTATTTATAACTCTTACAATATATATGGCTCTATTTTAAATTATGTTTGTGCACCCACTATGCTTCAGTTTTGGAAATGAAGGCTTAAAGTGCGTTTTATGAGGAGGATGAATGAGTTATATTTGAAGAATGGTAAGTTCAGAGTTAGGTAAAAGATGAATAATACTAATTCCATGGAGAGTGTTTTAGTTTGCTAATGTAATATAAATGTAATATACCAGAAATGGGTTGGCTTTTATAAAGGGAATTTACGAAGTTAAAAGTTTACAATTCTAAGGCATAAAAATATCCACAGAAAGATATCTCCATTCCACGAAAGGCTGATCTGGGAAGGCATATGGCTGGTGCCCCTGCTGTTCCTTTGGCTTCTGGTTTCAAACAGCTTCCCCAGGAGCATTTTCTTTCTGCATCTGCTAACATCTCTGTGCAACTCTGAATTTTTCTCCAAAATGGTTCCCTCTTAAAGGACTCCAGTAACCAACCCACCTTGAGTGGGTGGAGACATTATCTCCATGATCCCACCCACAGTTGGGTGAGTCATGTCTCTGTGAAAGCAACTTAATCAAAAAGATCCCTCCCTACAAAGTTAAATCAGGATTAAAGAACATGGCTTTTCTGGGGTATACAACAGTTTCAGACTGGCAAAGAGGTATATAGAAGCCTGGAGGTACACTGCCATCTGATTAGATTTTTTTCTTCCCAAACATTAGGAACCCCATAAGTTGGAAGCCTTGCCTTTTAAAAATTTGTGGTAGTCTAACATATAAAACTGGTACCTAACTGATGCTTTGGTATTTTTTAATCCACTGTTAATATTCAATTCAGAATTTCTGTATTTATGACAGAGGTTTGCTACTCTATCAATAATTACAAGCATTTAACTAAACAAATATACTACAAATTCTGTGAATAGGTAGTTAAGAATCTTTAATTTCCAACTGTTGCCACCATAAACATTACTAAATACTCATGGAAATGCACAGTTAATATAGATCTTGAGTTACAGGATATTTAAATATAACCACCATAAAATGGATATTATAGTTTAAAAGTTTTAGGTAATTTTTTTTCTTGTGTAATGATAGTTAGGATTTAGAAATACTGAAACCCAAACTTCTTCACTTTTTACTGTTTGTGGTATCTTCCTTTTTGATCAGATAGTTCCTTTGTCAGTTGACTTCAACATCTATTTTTTTGGTAAAAATACCTGGAACTGTAGGTGACTACTAGAATTCCTTTGTTTTCATGGTTATATGCTAGTTAATTATAGAAGAATTTATGAGAATGAACAGTAAAGAAATGAAAGTTAATTTATGATGTCCAGTCCACAATTTTAGGGTCTTTTTAACCCTTAAGGTATATAACAGAGATAATCTAGAAATACTGCCATGAGAAACAAAATTGAGTATAAATGAACTAGAAATATGTAAACATTTAACACGAGATTTTACTAGTCCTATCCTATCCTTCCCCAGAAATATATTGAGAAGATATCTTTAGATTTATAATTCAGCTATTTTTTAAAGCAATGATTGGTGATCTTCTGTTGTTTCCCCGTCAGATCCCCTTCCAGAGATGAAAAACTACATATGGTTGCATAATTGATGTTTTTATCCACATAATTGTTCTTTCTTTAATGTCTTGTATTTAAATTAGTTCTGCTATCAGCAGAAATGTTTTTTGTTAAATAGGATTTTGTATTATAGCACGTTTCTCTTTAAAACTATTGTAATTTGCATGAGAATTATCATGGATAATTATTTAGGAAGGGTGATTTCATGCATATGTGTTTTGCTTTCATAATTAACAAAAAAATATATATGAGGTAAAACTAACAGACTTTTTGGCTCTGAACTGAATTATTCTGAGAGTTCTCTTAATTCTTCATAATACTAGTTAGTTACTTCTTGCAGACTAATCTAGTAGCATCTGGTGCTAATGAATCAGAAATCTACATTTGGGATCTGAACAATTTTGCAACTCCAATGACACCAGGAGCCAAAACACAGGTATTACATTGATTTTGATTAAGAAATCTGGGGGGTGGGGGGTGGGGGACCTAGTGAAAGTAGTTCTTCTGAGTGTATTTATTTCAGTTTTAAAGTTCATCATGCAAAGTTTATGTTTAATACCATTGTTTAGATGTCATTAATTTTCTTTCTGTATATAATTAACAAATATATTCCTTCAAAGCATTAGTGGGTCCTTCATTCAACAGCAGATGTTTATTCAGCACGTACCACCTGCCAGATATTGTTCAATAAAGTAGGAATACTGCAGTGTACAAAATGGACCAAAATCATTAGGAATTTTCCTAGTTACATACTTATTTTTTACATTCTATGTGATAGCCACTTTCTATATTCAACTATTGGTTAAAATATGTTTTTATTCCAATCTTAGAATAAAATAAAAAAGGAAACTTTTAAAAAACTCAACCCTTTTTCCTATGTATTTCCCATAGGTTGTATAGGAAGAGTCTTCCACTTTTTTCCTTGAGTTTTGTTATGTTGTATAGATTATTTGCTTTGAGTACTCATTGTAACTAGCCCTAACATTTTCACAATGTGAAAGGTGATATAATGGTAGCATATGGTCTACCATTTATAAAGATATTTTTCTAATGATTCAAGCCTTAAATTTTCTCGTGCTTTATTGTCCATCGTATCAACCATCTATTAGCATTTGCAGAAAAAGAAACATTGCTAGGTTTATATTAGGAATGTAATAAGTGCTTGTTGAATGAGCCAGTGTTAAACACAATGCAGTATTTGAAGTTTCGTATACATGGACTTTAAATTGTGTTATACATTTTGAGAATATAAAACAAATTTGTGGAATGAATAAATCAGATTTTTAAGTAAACAGTTTTTTAAAATGAAAGATTAGATTTTGCAATTCAATGTTACTAAAATAAGAAAATGGTTGTTAATAGCTTATTCTTTACAGCCCCCAGAAGATATCAGCTGCATTGCATGGAACAGACAAGTTCAGCATATTTTAGCATCAGCCAGTCCCAGTGGTCGGGCCACTGTGTGGGATCTTCGAAAAAATGAACCCATCATCAAAGTCAGTGATCATAGTAACAGGGTAAGTATGATTGATTTGTGACAAACATGTTTGCCTCTATGGTGTTGGTAAAGTTGGCAACAAATTTCTGTAAAGCCATAATCAGCTTCTCATTGAGTGTCTATTAGAATGAAAGGTTTTTTTCCCCAAGGAAAATTTTAAAAAATGGCTAATAAGTGAGTTTTGATATTACTAACGATGAAGAGGTTAAGCAAAGGGCTTAATTTATGATAAAGTGATTGTTTAGCTTTCCTAGATGTGTCAAGTTTTCAGTTCGTCCTTAGCTTTTTCTAGAATGTAGTGTTTTCCTGCTGAGAATTTTATGACTGAACTTGTAGTCTCCAATCTCCTGGATTTGACTCTTCCCCTGATTTAGGTAATACTCAGTAAGCACTGCAATATAGCACGTTCTTTTTTTGTTTGTTTTTAATATATTTTTATTAATAAAACAACATACAAAGACATAAACATTCTTAACATGCAAACATTCTATGCATGGTATACAATCAGTGGCTCACAAAGTCATCACATAGTTGTGTGTTCATCGCCATGATCATTTTTTTTTTGAGCATTTGCAACTATCCAGAAAAAGAAAAAAGAAAAAAAAACTTATACATACCATACCCCTCACTCGTCCCTCTCCTTGACCACACGTATTTCAGTCTGCTCAATTTATTTTAACCTTTGTTCCCCCTATTATTTATTTTTTATCCATATTTTTTACTCATCTGTCCATACCCTGGATAAAAGGAACATCAGACAAGGTTTTCACAATCACGCAGTCACATTGTAAAAGCTATATCATTATACAGTCATTCAAGAAACACGGCTACTTTCAAATACTTCCCTCTAGCCACTTCAATACACCATAAACTAAAAAGGGGATAGCTGTGTAATGCATAAGAATAACCGCCAATATAACCTCTCGACTTTGAAATCTCTCAGCCACTGACAATTTATTTTGTCTCGTATCTTTCTTCACCCTTTTGGTCAAGAAGGTTTTCTCAATTCCTTGATGCTAGGTCCTGGCTCATCCCAGAGTTTCTGTTGTACATTGGCAGGAGATTTACACCCCGGGAGTCATGTCCCATGTAGAGAGGGGGAGGGCAGTGAGTTCAATTGCCATGTCAGCTTAGAAAGAAAGTCCACATCTGAGTAACAAAAGAGGTTTTCTGGGGATGACTCTTAGGTCTAATTTTAAATAGGCTTGGCCTACCCTTTGCAGGGATCAGTTTCATAGGGGCGAACCCCAGATCAAGGGCTTGGCCTATTGATTTGGTTGTCCCCACAGCTTGTGAGAATGTCAGAAATTCTCCAAATGGGGAAGTTGAGTATTTCCCTCTTTCTTCCCATTCCCCCAAGGGGACTTTGCAGATATTTCCTATCCAAATCACTCTGGGATTTACTGGGGCATCACACTTACTGGACAAACCAACAAAATTTCAGGCCCTGTTCAAGATTCTGTGTACTTATGGTGTTCAGTTAAATTGACCATATAAGTTAAATTAGGATATGCAGTAGCCAAAATATAAATTTTGCACCGAATAAACATCTCTTCCTTTAGTCTCACACAGTTGTTGTAATTTTAAAATATGAATGATATCATCCTTTACCCAGTCTTCTGATATACCTTAGTCCTGTCCAGGTCAGCTTCATATAATTTAAAAACTACAACAATAACAAACTAGTTAAGAGTGACATCCTGAACATGGCGATGTAAGACATCCCTTAGAGAAGTTTCCTCTCAGAATTAAATAAAAGAAAAAATCTTGCTTGCTTGGAACTCTGGCCTACAGTAGAGACTGGAGAAGAACTCCAGAGAGCTGAATGAAGTAAAAAGAAAAAAACACAAAAATTAGATAGGAGATTTGTGTTCTGGAATCCCAGTCTGGACCTCTCTCCCTACTTTGGTTGCACACAGCTTAAAGGTTACACAGAGACAGCATGGCTTGCATCCTTCCCACTGCAGTTGCACATCATGGGTCACTCACAGGGACAAGTTAAGGTCCTACCATTTCTTTCCTCAGAGATCTAGTGTAGTACATAAGTGGCTGAGGAATGCGACATACAAAATGCCTCCAGGGAGAAAAGATTGTAGCAGAACTGTTGTTAAGAAGTGCAACAAACAGTCCACTTTCTGTGTTCTGGACTACCTAAATATAAAACAGATCTTTCTATATTAACCCTAACAGAGAAGAAATCGGGCGCAGAAAAGCCTCATGGAAAAAAAAGTGGGTGGAGGCGACTGACCTGCTATAAAGCAGGACGGTCCCCAGAACTGAAAAGTATAATGAAAAGTGGGCACTGAGTAAAGAAGAGAATTTAAACAAATCATCAGAGCTGGGGGAAAGAACTCTGTACAGAAACAAACAGAACAGATCAGGATATCCAGAGAAGGAACAGAGGAAAGAAAGCCTTTTCCTGGAGATGAAAAAACTGGACACAGAAGGGCATTCTTACAAATTGTACCACATATCCAGGATAAGAATCAGGTGTATGGGCGTGCCACGGTGGCTCAGCAGAGTTCTCACCTGCTTTGCTGGAGACCTGGGTTTGATTCCCAGTGCCAGCCCATGCAAAACATAATAATAATGAAAGAATCAGGTGTAGAAGAGCTGAGAAAATAAGAATTTAAACACAGTCTGCTCTAACGGTCCAGAATAAGTTGGACCAAGCATCAAAGAAAAGCCTTAACACCAAGTCAAAAAATAAAACCCTAGAGAGGAGGGAGAAACTGACCTTCAGGGTTAACACATCAAACTAATTAGATGCTTTAGATATCAGCAAAAAAATTAGAAGCCATGCTAAGAAACAGGGAAATAAGGCTCAGTGAAGGGAACAAATGAAAACTTCACAGGAGACAGAATTTGGAACAACCGATCAAGTACGTTAACGCAAATCTCAGTTCAAAGAGATGAAGGAAAATATGGATAGAAATAAATTAAAGATGAATATAGAGCGAAAGTATGTTAAGACAACAGTGCTTGGCCAAAAGTAATCCAAAAGTTAAAGAAGAAAGATCACAGAAGTTATGGGGATGAATGGCACAAAAATGGAAGCACCAGAAGTGTACAGCAACAGAATTGAGCAGGCAGCAGAAAGAATCAGAGAATGGGAAGTCAGGACAATCAAAATCATACAGTCGGAAGAATCTACAGAGAAAGAATAGGAAAAAAAAATGAGCAGTGTTTCAGGGACTTGGGTTTCAGCATGAAGCATACAGTCATGCATGATGGAAATTTCAGAAAGAGAATAGGGAAAAGGGGCAGAAAGAATATTTTAAAAATAAATGTACGTGTCTGAGGGGTGTAATGAACTCCAAACAAAATAAATCCTAACAGACCTACTCCTAGACACATACTGATCAGAATGTCAATACTAGAGATGAATAGATAATTCTGAAAATGGCAAGAGAAAAGTGATTCATCATATACAAGAGATCTTCAATAAGACTAAGTGTTGATTTCTCATCAAAAACCATGGAGGCAAGAAAGGAGTGGTATGATATAATAACTGAGGTACTGAAAGAGAAAAACTGTCAGCCAAATATTCCTTATCAGGCAAAACTGTCCCTTCAAATGAGGGAGAAAAAAAAAACACAAAGAAAATAAATGAATGAAAAAGAAAAAAAAAATTAGGGAGAAATTAAAGCATTCACAGGTAGGCAGAAACTGAGAGTTCATCAACAGAAGACCTGCCCTACAGCAATTGCTAAAGGAGGTTCTTTTACTCTAAAGGAAAAGACAAGAAACAATTGCTTGTAGTAATGTACAGAAGTGAAGACGTGCAATAAGGCTAACTAAATGTAATTGCAAAACCCAATAATATTGTGTCCACACTATATAATTCTACTCTTTAATTCAAGAATCTGAGTATAGTTGAACAAGAAAAAAGTCGTATTTCCTGATAATAGGCATGCAAAATACAAAGGGGTAATGTGGGACAAAAACAATGTAAAGAAGGGAAATGGAGGGATATGGGAGCAGAGACTGTGTATACTATTGAAGCTAAGTTGGTATCATTGCAAATTAGTAGTTTGTAAATGTAGGTTGTATAATACCAACCTCTGGCTGCCCATGAGAAAAGCATTTAAAATATATATAGAAACAGAAGTGAGAAATGGATCAGTCAGATATATCACAAAAGATCAGTTATACAGAAAAGGAGGTTGCAATAAAGGAAAAGAGACAAAAAATTATATATAAAACCAAAGGACCAAATGGCTGAAGTATGTATGGCCTTTATAGTAATAACATTGAGTGTTAGTGATTTAAAATCCCCCTATCAAGAAACACAGATTGGCAGAATGAATTTTAAAAAATAATAATTAAAACACACACATACACACTCCAGTTATATATTCTTTAAAGAGACTCTTAAACCCCAAGTCACATAGGTTGAAAGTGAAATCAGGATAGAAAAAGATAATCCATGCAAATGCTAACCAAAAGAGAACTGGGATAGCTATACTCATAGACAAAACAGAGTTTAAATTAAAATTGGTTGCAACAAAGAAAAACACTCTGTCAGTCTACCAAGACAAAGTAGCAATCATAAATATTTATGCACCTAACCTCAGTGGCCCTGAATACATGTGGCAAATGCTGGTTAAATTCATGGGAGAAAAAAGACACCTCTACAATAATTAGTTGGAGACTTCAATATTCAATAAATCACTCTCATCAATAGTTAGAACATCTGTACAGAAGATCAGTAAGTTAACAGAGCTTGACTAGTATGATAAATGAACTAGACCTAATAGATACATACAGAACATTGCACCCAAAACAACAAATACACATTCTTCTCAAGTGTACATGAATCATTCTTTAGGATAGGCTGCATATTGGGTCACAAAACAAGTCTCAATAAATTTTAAAACATTGAAATTACAGGAAGCATCTTTTCTGACCACTGTGGAATGAATCTAGAAATAACAGGCAGAAAACTGGAAAATCCACGAATTCATGGAAGTTAAATAACACACTCAGTTCGTGGGTCAAGGAGGAAGCAATAAGGGAAATTAGTGTGCATCTTGAGGTGAATGAAAAGGAGACACAAAATAACAGAACTTGCAGAATGCAGTGAAGGCAGTGCTGAAAGGGAAATTTATAGTCCTAAATGCTTACATTAAAAAAGAAAGAAGAGATAACAGTAATGATCTCTCTACACTTGGAGGAACTAGAAAAAGAATGGCAAACTAACCCAAAAGCAAGCAGGACAGAAATTAGTGGAAATAAGTGAACTAGAAATAAAAGAACAACAGAGAGCATTAACAAAACCAAAACTTGGGCCATTGAAAAGATCAATAAAAATGACAAACCGTTAGCTAGACTGACAAAACGAAGAAAGAGGATACAAATAAATACATCTGAAACGAGAGACATTATTACTGAACCCATAGAAATAAAAAGGATCGTAAGAGGATACTATGAACAACTGTATGCCAATGAAGTAGTCAACCCAGATGAAATGGCTAAATTTGTAGAAACACACGAACAGCCTACACTGAGTCAGGAAGAAATAGAAGACCTCAGCAGACAAATTACAAGTAAATTGATTGAATTAGTCATTAAAAACCTCTCGAGAAAGAAAAGCCTGAGACCAGGTTCCTTCACAGGGGAATTCTACCAACCATACCAAGAAGAATTAATAGCAATCCTGCTAAAACTTTTCCATAAAATTGAAGGACAGGAAATACTATCTAACTCGTTGTATGAGACCAACATCACACTCACACCAGAGCCAGGTAAAGGTACTACAAGAAAAGAAAACTCCAGGCCAATTTCTCATAAATATAAATGCAAAAATCCTCAACAAAATACTTGTATCAAATCTAGCAGCGCATTAGAATTATATAGCATGATCATGTGAGTTTTATCCCAAGTATGCAAGAGTGATTCAATGTAAGAAAGTCAATAAATGCAATACACCACATTCACAAAATGAAGGGGAATAAACTATGTGATCCTCTCAATTGATGCAGACAAAAGCCTACATCAGTTCTTGATAAAAACACTGAGGAAAAGAAGTGAACTTCCTCAACATGATCAAGTGTATATATGAAAAACCTAATGCTAGCATCATACTGAATGGGTAAAGATTGAAAGCTTTCCCTGTAAACTCTGAAACAAGGTAAGTATGCCCCTGCTACCACTATTATTCAATGCTGTACTAGATGTTCTAGCCAGAGCAGTTAGGCAAGAAAAAGAAATGAAAGGCGTCCAAATTAGAAAGGAATAATCAAAACTTTGTTTCCTTAGATGACATGTTTGTATATATAAAACCAAGAAATCTACAACTAAGCTACTAAAGCTAATAAATTCAGCAAAGTGTCAAGGTAAAGATCAGCATGCAAAAATCAGCAGTGTTTCTGTATACTGGTAGTCAGCAATCTATGGAAGAAAACAAGACAAGCATTCCATTTACAATAGCAGCTACAAGAGTCAGATATCTAGGAATATATTTAACCAATGATGTTAAGGACTTATATATGGAAAACTACAGAACTTTACTAACAAATCTAAGAGGATGTAAATAATGGAAGGCCATTCCATGTTCATGTATTAGAAAACTCAATATTGTTAAGAAGTCAATTAAACCTAAAATGATTTACAGATTCTTTACAGTTCTGATCAATGTTCCAGCAGTCTACATTGCAGAAATGGAAAAGCCAATCATCAAATTTATTTGGAAGCATAAGGGGCCCTGAATAGCCAAAACCATCTTGAAAAAGAAGGGCAAAGTTGGATGGTTCACACTTAAAACTTATTACAACGCTTCAGTGGTCAAAACAGCGTAGTACTGCCACGAGGATAGATACACAGACTTTGCTGGTTTGAAGCTGTTATGTACTCCAGAAAAGGCCATATTCTTTTCTTTTCTTTTTTTTTTTTTTTTGCATAGGCCAGGCACAGGCATATGGCCCAGGTCTCTGGCGCAGCAGGTGAGAATTCTGCCTGCTGAGCCACCATTGCACTGCCCAAGGCCATATTCTTTTAAATTACCCCTTTGGGGGGCAAACCTGTTGAGGGTGGATCTTTTGATTAGGTTGTTTCAATTGAGATGGACCAGCTCATTCAAGGTGCATCTTAATAGTTTACTGGAGTTCTTTATGAGAGAATAAGAAGACAAAAGCTAAGAGAGCTGAGGAAGGAAAAAATGCCAGAGAAGCAAGCAAGGACAAATGGAACCTGAAAGCAACAATACCTGGGAGAGAAAGATCAACCAATGCCAGCCATGTGCCTTTGCATGTGACCGAGGAACCCCAGATGCCTTCAGCCTTTCTCCAGAGAAGTTATCGTCCTGTTGATGCCTTAATTATCATGGCCTTAGGACTATAAATTTGTAAACTAATAAATCCCCATTGAAAAAGCCAACCCATTTATGGTATATTGCATTCCAGCAGCTTTAGCAAACCCAAACATAGACCAATGGAATTGAATTGAGAGTTCAGAAATAGACCCACATATCTATAGTCAGTTGATTTTTTTTATATAAAAACAGATTTTATTAGCAAAATAATTAAAAGATAGTAATTAAAAGAGCTTTCAAAAATAAGGCATAGTTACATCACCAGATAAGATGGCACCAACACCTGAAGAGGAGTGCTGGAGAGTTTCAGAAGCAGCATTCCAAGTCTCATTAGTGAAAATCCACACCAGTTTTGGAGACAGCATTCAAAGTCTCCTTAGTAAAAATTCACAACACAGCATTTTTTCCCAGATAAGATTCTGATGAGGTGCTCTGTCTTTCTCATAAGATTCTCCTCTCCCCTTCTTCTTTCTCATAAATTTCTCCTCTCTTTCACTGACTGCTTGCAGTTTTTATGATATCTTTATACAATAGTGGCCAAATTCCAATTCGCTTATGTGACTGGGCCTAGTTTGGTCCTTTGGAAACTGGCTAGGGACCAAGAGGATTTCCTGGGACCTAGATATCCTTATCAAAGTACCCCTCCTGAGAGGATAGCAAGTCCTCCCAGCTAAAGTGTACATTTCAATTGTTTTTTTACCAAGGTTACGTAATAGCAATGTCAGTTGCATGCAGTGGCAACATCGGTTGAACAAAACAGACTCTACAAACTTATCTTTTCCTTACATTCCACCCTTAGAGTCTGATCTGTTCACAATGTAAGCCATGGTCACGTTTTGGGTAAATTTAGTTTATACATATATATTCATTTAAATACAGGGCAAAGCATTAAAATATTTTTATGCAGGTACAAAGGAATTCAGGTATCTATATGATTTGAACATCACTTAGCCAGTACAATAAGAGTATACATTAAGAACAGATCCACTTACAGCAATAGTACTTTAGATTAATGAACTAAGCCTCCTATTCTGGGACAAGAAAAAAATTCACTTAGTACGGTATTCTTCAATGGTATAATATTTTTAAATTAAAGATTAAGCCACCTGGTCTGGGGCAAGAAAAGGAATATCTCCCATCCAGTACAGTATTTTTAGATTAAGAGATCAAGCCACCTGGTCTGGGGCAAGAAAAGAAACATTACCCAGCCAGTACAACATTTATAAAACTAAAAAGAAATATCACCCAGATTCACATAGTCAGGGGCACTCAGTACAATATGTTAGGAGGCAAAAAGGCGCATTACCCAATGGGTACATTTATACTAGCTACCCTGGTCTAGGGCAAAAACAAGTACATAATGCATTACCCAGCCAGTACGATATTCTTTTTATACTTTTCTTCTATTCTTTTGCCGCGGCATCCTCTTGCCATGGCATCTCAGATCAATAGAATCCCATTAAAGTTTTGACAGAGTGTACAACAAGAGAATAAACAACAAAATAGAATCAGAGATGCTATTATACTAATTAATACCAAACACCAAGTACCAGTGGGAGACGGTCACCATAACTGCAAAGGGTCTTTGAAAAGAGTGTGTATGACTTTTACTGCCTCATCTATTTCTTGTAAAGTATTTTCAACAGAATTTTTATTTTATCAGATATATATATATTTAACATTTTACATTTATAACCACACAAGTTCTTTTTTGAGCAGTTGTTAGCTTTAGACAAGTCCAGTTCTGTTCAGTGGTTGAATTATTCATCACGGAAGTCCTTCAGCTGCATCAGTTGAGAATTCAGCACAGGTTCAGCAGTGAGAAATGTTATATGCTTGGGCATTGGTATGAGTCTATGATGCCAGACTATCAGTCAGTCATTTAGTTGAAGATGATGAGCACTGTAACATACTGTGCATAGCTTGTGTGCCTAAGTGTCCAGGTTGCTGATGCACCCATTGTGTGGGAGCAGAGTCTTCTTCAGTAATGGTATACACAGCACTTTTTGCCAAGGCATCTGCAGTAGCATTATACTCACATTCAGAAGAATTTAGGATTAAATAGGCATCAGATAAGATGGTCCCAACACCTGAAGAGAAGTGCTAGAGAGTTTCAGAAGTAGCAACTCAAGTTTCATTAGTAAAAATCCACAGCAGTCTTGCAGACAGCATTCAGAGTCTCCTTAGTAAAAATCCACAGCAGAGCATTCTTTTCCCAAATGAGATTATGATGAGGTGCCATCACTTGTCTTTCTCATAAGATTCCCCTCTCCCCTTCTTCTTTCTCATAAGTTTCTCCTATAGTCAACTGATTTTTGATAAGGCTGCCAAGTCCCCTCATTTGGAAAAGTGTAGTTTCTTCAACAGGTGGTGCTAGGAGAATTGGATATTATATGCAAAAAAATGAAGGAGTACCCCCATTTCACACCATATACAAAAATTAACTCAATATGGATCAGAGACCTAAATGTAAGAACCAGGATTATAAAAGTAAAAGAAAATGTAGGGAAGCGTTTTCATCATCTTGTGTTAGGCAGTGGTCTTAGACTTTATACCCAAAGCAGAAGCAGCAAAAGAAAAAATAGATAAATTGGATCTCATCAAAATTTAAAACTTTTATTCTTCAAAGGACTTTGTAGCTTACTCATTGGAGAAATTATTTGGAAACCACGTATCCAGTAAGGGTTTAATATCTAGAATTTATAAAGAAATCCTACAGTTCAACAATAAAAAGACAAAGACCTCAATTGAAAAATGAGCAAAAAATTTTAATAGACATTTCTCCAAAGAGGATATGCACATTCCTAAATGGCACATGGAATGATATTCAACATCATTAGCTATTCGTACATGTAAATCAAAACCATGAGATACCATTTCACACCCGCTAGAATGAGTACTATTGAAAAAACAGAAAATTACAAGTGTTGGAGAGTGTTTTAGTTTGCTAATGCTGCTGGAATTCATACACCAGAAATGAACTGTTTTTTATAAAGGGATTTATTGAGTTACAAAAGTACAGTTCTTTGGAGGAAAGGCAGCTGGCTTTATTTTGGCTTTCTACTTCACATGAGATGGCGCACAGTGATGTCTGCTGGCCTTCCCTCCCAGCTTCTGGGCTCAAACAGCTTTCCCTGGGGCTTTTCCTTTCTGTGTCTCCAAACCTTTGGTCTGAGCTGTCTCTGGACTCTTAGCTGCATTGTACTGGGCTGTGCTTCTCTCTCTTTTTTTAAAAATTGTAAAATATATATACAAAGCAAAGAAAGAAAAAAGCAATTTTCAAAGCACAAGTATTTATAAAACATGTCCCAGAATTTGTCATGGGTTACCATTCCACCATCTCATATTTTTCCTTCTAGCTGCTCTAAAACACTGGAGGCTAAAAGAAATACTAATATGGTGATTCAGCAGCCATACTTGTTTGTTAAATTACATTCTCTCTTATTACATTTCTTCTTTCTCTTTTAATCCTTCTCTCAGTCTATAGGGATCTTTGGGTAGCACCTCTTCTGACTTTTTCATCTACAGGAGTGCCCACACTAAAGGATAGGGGGGTGTAATTAATTGATAACCTTGGAGAGGCTGGTCCCTCTGAGTTTCAGGACCTATCTGACCTCAGAACCCTCTGGAAATTATGTTCAGGAAGGCAAACCTAGTGTATGAAACTTCTATAGAGTCTTAATTTGAACCTGAGTGTTCCTAAGAGTCAACAGGAATGATATTAATTAATGAGCAAATCATGGCAATTAGCATTGTCTAACTGAAGCTTGTATAAGAGTGTAGCCTCCAGAATAGCTTCTTGACTCCATTTGATCTCTCTTGACCCCTGATTTACCTTTTAATCTCTAGAGGCTCTACATGCCCTCATTTGCCAAAAATATAATATTATCCTCTTGAATCCTGCCCTTACCCAAATTGTCCAAGAACCTTCATGCTTAATCCAACGAGAGGCCATTCCTGCTTCCAACAGCCAAGCAGAGAACTGGAAAAGTCTATATATCCTATGTTTCTGCTTCTCAGACTGACCTCATTTTAAGCCTCACTCATTGCGAAAGACACTCCCCTTTGCCAACTGGAGATGCAATCAGCCACTATGGAATACAGTTTAGCAGTTCCTCAGAAATAAACATACGGAATCTCTATATGACCTGACAATGGCACACTATCCAGAAGAATTGAAAGCAGGGACTTGAACAGATGTTTGTATACAAATCTTCATAGTGACATTATTCACAATTGCCAAAAGATGGATGCCACCCAAGTGTCCGTCATCTCATGAATGAATAACCAAAATGTGGTATATGTATAACAATGCAATATCATTCAGCAGTAAAAAGCGATGAAATTCTGGTTTATGCGACAACATGGATGAACATTGAAGACATCACATTGAGTGAAATAAGCCAGACCAAAATGCACCTATACTGTATAACCTCACTGATAGTAAATAATTATAATAAGGAAACTCACAGAGTCAGAATCTAGAATATAGGCAATCAGGGGTTGGGTTGGGGTTAGGGAATAGAGAGTTAATGGTTAAATTGTGCATAGTTTCCATTTGGGCTCATTGTAAAATTTTGATAATGGATGGTGATAAGGGTAGCACGACATTGTGAATTAAAATAGCAACACTGAATTATGTATACGTGCATGTGGTTAAAAGGGGGAATTTTAGGTCATGTATGTGTTTTACTAGAATAAAAAGTTTTAAAAGAGCATAGGACTGCACAACAGTGAATCCTATTGCACATGATAATTGTAGTTAATATTAAATTAAAAATTTTTTTTCATGAATTACAGTAAGTATACCACACTAATGTAACGTGTTCATTATAGGGTAGTATATCGGTACTCCATTTGATGTGTTTTATGTATATTTCTGTAAATCTACAACTTCTCTTAAAAAAATTAATTAAAAAAAGAATAAGGAACCATGGTAGGGAAAAATCTCTTTGAAGAATATTTCTTCATGATATTATTTTTCTAATGAATGAGGGGTTTTAACACAAAATTTCAGTGAAATGAAGCACAATGAACATTTCAGTCATCTTCTGAACATTTAACAAGATCTTAAGTGTCAGGTAATCCTAAATAGTATTGTTAATTTATTCATGTAAAAATTTAAATGCTATTTGCTGCTTTAGACATTTGTCTTGATTATCCTCATAAAGTAGAGGAATAGTATTTTTCTTAATTCTTTCATCTCCTTAGTTTCCTTTTCGTGAAAAAAAAATCACAGTTTAAATTTTTGTAATACCATTTCACTAATTATAATTTTAGAAAAAACTTTGGTTTTCAGTATAGAATTATTCTGGCCCATGATGGTTTTGTCTGTATCAAATAGCTGGATAAATTGAAAACACTCAAACATCTCACATCTAAGACTGTTTAGTAAAATTTACTAGTTGCAGTTAGTTGTTGATATTTTAAATAACCTGACCCTAAGCTCGTGTGTTTTGTTTTGTTTTTTTTGCATATTCTTCAGTTTTCATTTTGAGTTTTTCATAATGTGGTATGTTTGATACAGTGTGAGCCTTAACTATCTGCAGATGCACTGCTCTGGGTTGGCGTGGCATCCTGATATTGCTACTCAGATGGTCCTTGCCTCTGAGGATGATAGGTTACCAGTCATCCAGATGTGGGATCTTCGATTTGCCTCCTCTCCACTTCGGGTCCTGGAAAACCATGCCAGGTATAATGCGACTGTTCTAGGGAAATTTTAATTTTTTTAACTGCATTTACTTATTATAAATTATCAGATAACCATGTTTGTGTTTTTTTGTTTTCTTTTTAAATTTTAGAGAATCTACTTTGTCTTGCGAAGTTAGTGTGGGTGGTTTGTTTTATATTATGTTTTATATTAAGCAATTATCATCTCCTTTTCCATACCAAATAATGTTGGCCAAATCATACCATAACAACATGGAAACGTGTTAAAGATTTTTCCACTACTTATTTCGAGTAATTAGTAAATCAAAATTTCAGTATATCATAACACTCTTGGGCAACCCCTGAAATTTATTATACAAAGCTGATCTTTTGAGGGTCATCATACTTATAAAGATGGAGTCTTTCAAAACATTTGAGTCAGGGGACAATTGAAAAGTTCAACTTCTAAGTTTTTAATTTTAATTTAAAAACAAACATTTATGAGAAATTTGATACTTTGTTCTGCTTTCAGTTTTAATGTATTTGTGGTTGCTCTGTAAATCAATTGGAATGTTCTCATGATAGTTTAATTAAATTTAATTACTAATTTGGCAAATTTCTTATCATTGGTACTCAGGGGAATCTAGTGAGTTTATGCATGTATGTTTAAGATTTTTTTTTTTTCATGGTCCAAGGCTGCTTTATTTTTGTCTTTCCATGCACTATGAACCATTCCTTTTTTTTTCTTTTTTTATTAATAAAAAAATTAACAACAAACAATAAGATATCAATCCATTCTACATATATAATCAGTAATTCTTAATATCATCACATAGTTGCATATTCATCATTTCTTAGAACATTTGCATCGATTTAGAAAAAGAAATAAAAAGACAACAGAAAAAAAATAGAGAAAAAAAAAGTTATACATCCCATACCCCTTACCCCTCGCTTTCATTTACCACTAGCATTTCAAACTAAATTAATTTTAACATTTGTTCCCCCTATTATTTATTTTTATTCCATATGTTCTACTCTTTTGTTGATATGGTAGATAAAAGGAGCATCAGACACAAGGTTTTCACATTCACAGAGTCACATTGTGAAAGCTATATCATTGTTCAATCATCATCAAGAAACATGGCTACTGGAACACATTTTCAGGCAGTTCCCTCCAGCCTCTCCACTACATCTTGAACAATAAGGTGATATCTACTTAATGCATAAGAATAAGCTCTCGACTCTGTTTGGAATCTCTCAGCCATTAACACTTAGTCTCACTTCACTCTTCCCCCTTTTGGTCAAGAAGGTTCTCTCAATCCCTTGATGTTAATTCTCAGCTCATTCTAGAGTTTTTCTCAGTCCCTTGATGCTGAGTCTCAGCTCATTCCAGGATCTCTGTCCCACATTGCCAGGAAGGTCCACGCCCCTGGGAGTCATGTCCCACGCAGAGAGAGGGAGGGTGGTGAGACTGCTCATCATGTTGGTTGGAGGAAGAGGCCACATCTGAGCAACAAAAGAGACTCTCTTGGGGGTGACTCTTAGGCCTAAATTTTAAGTAGACTTGACCTATCCTTTGTGGGGTTAAGTTTCATATGAACAAACCCGAAGACTGGGGGCTCAGCCTGTAGCTTTGGTTGTTCACACTGCTTGTGAAAATATCAGGAATACAACTTGGGGAAGTTGAATTTCTCCCCGTTCTCACCATTCCCCGAAGGGGGCTTGCAGATACTTTTCCACTCACTGATCAAATCATTCTGGGATTCATCGGGGCATCACTCTGGACAAACCAACAAAATCTCATGTCCTACCTGAGATTCCAAGTACTTATGACATTCAATCAATGTTTAAGATTTTTAAATAAGAAACAAATCCCTTATAAGGTTATAGTATTTTTTAGTTTAAGCTTTTTTCTTTTTTCCTTTTAAGGATATGTAGACTAAAGCTTTAAACCTTTTTTTTTTTTTTCCTTTTTGCCCCTGTGTACTATGGTTGCACACAACAAAATCTTAATGAGTCTTAAGGTTTGTGACCTCCCCTTGACCTCCTTTTAAGGGGAAAGAGCCAGCTAAAATGTAATCCTATTTAGGTGTTAAAGATGCTTCTGTCAGCTTTTAGTAAAGAAAGGATGATTTTGAGAAGATTTAATATTTTCTTATGTTATATTAATTCATTCAATATGTTCTTATTGAGCATATACTCTTGTTAAAAGAATCTGAGTCACCAAAATACTAAGCAATAATGCAAGTTTATTGAAAAGGAAACTGCTCAAGCAGGGAGATCTCAAGTAGAAGTAAGAGTTTCAAAATGGTTAGCAAGTTACATTGGTTTATAAACACAATTAGGGAATTTCCAAAGGGGAAGGTACGATAATTGGTTGACATTTAGATTTCTTTTTTTAAAAAATTTATTTATTAATTTAAAAAAATTAAGAACAAACAAAAACATTGACATATCATTCCATTACATTTAGATTTCTTATAATAAGGAGGGTCTTATAAAGCAGGGAATGATCACAGATTGGTTATTACAGTGTATTTGTAATATTTGTGCTTTTTGATAGGCTATTTCTATTCAGTTGAAACCAGTCTATTTCTAGTTGTCACTTAAACTACAACTCTTGAATGTTACATTCTGTTTTTCATTCGTTTTCCTGGAAAACCTCTGCTGTTACTTTTAATTCTTGGAAAGTCCCTGTCACTTCTCAGAAGGAGTGTCGCTTCTGGAAACACCACTGTAGGCAGCCAGTTTATTTCACTTATTGCTCTGTGTCATGCACGGTGCTAGGATTCAGTGACACAACAGGAAATATCCCTGCCCTCATTGAGCTTACGTTGTAGTAGCAGGACTTATATAACATGCTTGGTTAATCCTCACATCAACTGTATGATATATGTACTATTATCATCCTGTTTTAAGATCAGAAATTGAGGCTGAGTAATGTTAGACTTGCTCAGGGTCACATAACTAATCAAGTGGAGATGCTGACTTCCAACCCAAACAATCTGTTCCCAGAGGCTATGCTCTTAACTAACACTGCACTCAACTGCCAGTTTTGGGTGTGGTTATGATTTAGCAATGCATACCAACCTCTCTAGTTCTCAGTTTTCTTCCTCTAATAAATCAGAGTTGGAATATGTTTTTTAAGGTTCCTTCCACCTCTACAGTTTTGTGATTTTTTTTTTTACTGCCTACAGAGAACCTAAAAGCCTTTAAAGATGTGATGTGAAATGTGATATGTGTTTCTTTAAAAGATACTCTTGACATTCTTTGCAATTAAAAAAAAAATTTTTATTGATAAAACAACATGCAAACACAAATATTCTTAACGTACCAACATTCCATGCATGGTGGACAATCACTGGCTCAAAATATCATCACATAGTTGTGTATTTATCACTGTAATCATTTTTTAGAACATTTGCGTCACTCCAGGTAAAGAAATAAAAAGAAAAAACTCATACATACCATACCCCTTACCCCTCCCTCTCATTGACCACTAATATTTCCATCTACCCAATATATTTTACCTTTGTTCCCCTATTATTTGTTTTTGTTTGTTTGTTTGTTTTTTGCATGGGTAGGCACCAGGAAACAAACCCAGCTCTCCAACATGGCAGGCGAGTACTCTGCCTGTTGAGGCACCGTGGCCCTGTTTATTTTTTTTATCCATGTTTTTTACTCATCTGTCCAAACCCTAGATAAAGGGAGCATCAAACACAAGGTTTTCACAGTCACACAGTTATATTTTAGACATTACATCTTCTTACAATCATCTTCAAGAATCAAAGCTACTGGAATACAGCTCTACAGTTTCAGGTACTTCCTTTTAGCCACTCAAATACACCATTAACTGAAAAGAAGTATCTATGTGATGTGTAAGAATAACCTGTAGGATAACCTCTCGACTCCTTTTGAAGTCTCTTAGCCACTGACACTTTATTTTGTCTCGTTTCTCTTTTACCGCTTTTGGTCAAGAAGGTTTTCTCAATCCCTTGATGCTTGGCCCCAGCTCATACTGGGATTTCTGTTGCACATTGCCAGGGAGATTTACACCCCTCAGTCTCATGTCCCATGTAGAGGGAGAGGGCAGTGGGTTCATTTGTATGTCAGCTTAGAAAGAGAGGCCACATTTGAGCAGCAAGAGTTTTCAAGGGGTGACTAAGGCCTAATTTTAAGTAGGCTTAGCCTGTGCTTTGCAGGAATAAGTTTACTTTGCAGTTTTTGACATGCATGCTCTTCAATTGGATTCTAAATCTGGGTGGGATAAAGGGTAGTTATAAAGGACTTTAGATGCAATTGGGGAAATTTGAATATGGGTTTATATTAAATGACAAATATTAATGCATGTAATTGATAAATATTGAGTATGCAATCATATCTTGGTTATAGGGGTATGTTCTTATCTCAGGAGATGTATGTAGGAGTGAAGTATAGTGATATCTGCAGTTAACTCTCAAATGGTCTATATTATATATACAGACTATATATATATATATATATATTTGAAGAGAGAGAGGAAAAAAAATAAATGTGCCAAAATCAGTAACTCTATACAAGGAGTATAGGGTGTACATTCATAGTTCCCTTGCAGTCTTTAAAAAGGTTTGAAATTTTTTAAAATAAGTGTTGGGGGAAAAAATGTATTCTTAACCCAAAATGGATCCTTTTTTTCCTACTTGTTTTTCTTGTTTCCGAGAGGTCTTAGGTATGGTAATAATCATTAAATTAAAAATAACTTTTGAAGGAGGATTACCACTAAATACGCAAATAGATTAAAAAGCATATCTTTATTTTGGAAACTTTAGAAGGTTAAAAATGTGCATCTTAATATCAAGAGCTATTATAATGTTTTGAGGAGAATGGAGGAATATTAATTTGTGAGTTTTTGTTGTTTTAGTAAATACCCAAACTTAATTCTCTATTGTTTCTGGTGTTTTTCTTCATGATAACAGTATTGTTAATTTTCTTTTTAACATTTTTAATTCTGTTATTAAAAAAAAACACATAAGCATGAACATAGAAAAGAAAATGTGATTTTCTCTGGATGGTGAGATACAGGGTATTTTTACTTTCTTTATAATCTGAATTTTCAAAATATTTCAGTAAAAAATGGTACTTTTGTAATACTGATGGTAAAAAAAATCCAAAAGTTATTAAAATTGTAAAATTAACTGTAAAATCAGATCTTTGGCATTTGAATCTGTATGTAATGCTATTTTGAGAGAGAGTTTTTCAAATTATTATTCTAATTTTTAAAAACTACTTATGAAAGGAGTACTCCTATAGTAAAAGGTAAATATAAAAATAAAAGGTAAAAGATGTAAAGAAAATATGAAATAGTCACATTTCCCAACCATACATAGATAAAAACATTTTAGTATGCATACCTAATAATGTATTTACATATATATAACCTCATCTGTTTAAATAATTAATGTAATTTATGACATAATTATAATGTAGCAATATAATTTTTATACAAATGCATGATTCATGCATATAGTTAGATAATTTTTCATTAGTTGTGGATGCCATACAACAGTAAGATATAAATTTCTACAAATAATTTTTATATCTATACAATTTTCCAGCAAAAGATGATTTATGTTATTATAAAATCCATGTTGAGCATAATTTGTTTTCATTTTTTTGTTTTACCCTGTGCACTGTGAACATTGTACATCTTTGTAGTGATCAAAGAGCATATAAATTACTAAATTGCCTTTCAGAAAGATTGTTAAATTATACTTCTTTCAGTAGTGTATGAGAGTATCCAAAGCCTAGAAAGAAATAATTTGAAATTTAATCTGAAGGTTAAAAAATTCTCATGCCTTTGTGTTTTTAATAGGGGTATTTTGGCAATTGCTTGGAGCATGGCAGATCCTGAATTGTTGCTGAGCTGTGGAAAAGATGCTAAGATCCTCTGCTCTAACCCAAACACAGGAGAGGTATAGGGAATAAATGTTTCTAAATGTTATAATCATTGTAATATCTTATTTCTTGCTAAGCAAGAAAATTTTCATACATATTTTTAAATATATTCTTATAATTAAGGACTTGTGAAAGCTTTGGAAGTGTATATGAATGTTAAGTCAGAAATTTTATCTGGAACATTATCTAAGCTCAGCTATTTTAGCCAGAGAAATCAGTCATTAAATAGTATTTTGAAAGGTATTAATTGGTTCCACATTTCCAATGCAAGGAGTTCACCTGACGCAGAAGTAGTTTAATTTATTTCACATGTGGTCTGCGGAAGTCAGTCTTCAGTGTTGACTTTTCAAGGTTTGGGTCTTATTCCTGCTTTACCATTCTTAAAAGTTCTCTTTGACTCTTGGAAAGCAGTAGATAAAATTTTTAAATTTTTATTCCGAGGTGTAAGGTAAGAATATAATACTTTAAATAACACTTACTTGTAGTATAACATATGTCATATATCCTGCCCATAGAAATTCTGTCTTAAATATAAATGTTGTATTAATATAATTTTTTTTGCTTTGTGTTGTGAGCTAAAAATTTCTTTAAACTATTTGTCACTTTTATCATTCTTCCTAATAGTTGAATGGATTTCCTCCCTTCAGTTTTGCGCAAGAGAGCATCAATTGTAATTACAGCTTTTAATCTTGACTTTTACATTTTCTAAGTTAATGTGCGTTGTTGTAACTGCTTATGATACAGCTTTATTAATTACCCAGGTGGAGTGCTATTGAAGATAAGAGTATCTTCAGTAGGTGTTTTTTGGTATTAGTTTTTTGTTGTTTTTTTTTAATATCTTTATTGTAATAACATATTCAACACAAAATCTTCTCATTATGTGTTTAATGAGAAAACAATCACTTGAGTTATTTGGTTTCTGGTTTAAAGTTTCAGGTATAACAATGTCTGCAAGAATATTTAAACATTAAAATTAGGAGAGGGCTGAGTGATGGTGGCTTAATGGCAGAGTTCTCGCCTGCCATGCCAGAGACCTGGGTTCGATTCCCGATGCCTGCCCATGCAAATAAATAAATAAATAAAGTTAAGGGAAATAAAAATACTTAATAATACATTTTACCTCATGGCTTGTCCACTAAATAATAAAATAGCATATTATACTTTGCCTTCCCAAGTAAGTTCAAAGTTCATGAAAATTAGTGTTGTCATTTTCTGAATTATATCATTTCAGAAAATGAATTATTGCTTGTGATTCATTATGGGTGCTTGGACCTTGAAGGAATAAATGTTTAAGTGCTTATGACAGCTTAAAAAACGTAATAGATTCTGGTCAACCACAACAGCAGTGTAGATGCTCCAAGGTTCTGGCTTCCCTTCCTCAGATTCATTGAACAAGTACAAAAACTGACAGAGCTATCTTCCTCTAAATTCTAGAGAGTAATTAGAGGGCTTCAGGTGAGTGCAGAATCAAGAAAACATAGCTTAAAACCAGTAGGAGACAGTCGTGGTGCCTTTGGTGAGTGTTCTCCAACCCTTCTCCCAGTGCAGAATGGAGCTGGCCTGTGCTCTCACTGTGCATCCCTTGCCCTGTATCAGAGGGAGTTGGGTAACCCAGGGAATTGTTAACCCAGTGCACATAATGGGATGCCTGTATATTGGTGCCAGTCTATCATATGGCATCCTCAAAGACTTAACTGGCTCTTCTTTCCAGGACTTGCCTTGCAGAAAGACGCAACTTGCAGGTAGCTGAAGCAGTGTGAGAAACAATCACATCAGAGTGGCCTGGGGCAGAGGATTACTGGCTTCAAGATATACCATAGATCATGGTGTGGAGTGGGGGGTGGGAGTCCATTTCAAAGGAAGTGGAGGGGCCACTCCTCACTGTAAAAAGGGGAATTCCTGAGGTCATGAGCCACATGCTCAGGACAGTACCCATACTCACAAAATACACAGAGAGCCCTGTGCTTTTGCCTCAGTGTAATCTTCTCGGTAGGAGGGCTAAACTCTGAAGTACAGCACCACCCAACATAGCATAATTTGCAAAGACTTTGAAAACCTATATTTTGCTTTGAGCTGTTTGGGTTTTTTTGGCTCCTGGCACTCAAGGAAATATCTGTCATATCACTACTTGGATACAAACATTAGGAACAGTCAGGTCAGAGACTAAATTCCAGAGTTAACACATTAAAATGTACAGTGTACAACAAAATAAGATAAACAAACAAAACAGGATATGATGGCCCATCCAAAGGATCAAAATAAAAACAAGATAAAACTTAACAAACCATCAACAAAGAACACCAGTTTTTAGACATACCTGCCAAGACTTTTATAAAATGATCTTTAATATGCACAGAGTGGTAAAGGAATACACAGAGAGAGAACTAAAAGTTATCAGGAAAATGAAAATAGAACAAAATGAGAATTTCAATAAAGAAATAGAAATTATAGAAAGGAGCCAGTGAGAGAGACTTCCAGGAAAATGGCAGAATAGGATAGGCTGAGTTCATTCCTGCTCCATAGAATAACAAGAGAAGGGACAGAAAAATGACCAGGCTGCAGTTTCAGAGTGTGAGTGACCAGAGAAGGTCTTGTATATTATTTAAGGAGACCCTAGATGAAAAATTGGAAAAATTGAGATATAGGGAACAGGGTGAGTGAGCTCAGTTGTGACCCCACCAGCAGCAAACAGCAGCATGCGGGGAAGTGTGGGTCCGAAATAGCAGACTGTCCCCCTACTCCAGCCTACCCCCGCAGCTAGCTTGGGAGATATTCCCACACAGCTCTGAATCTGGGCAGTCCCACGGGGAACCTGGAAGCACGCCCCACCATCCGCCTTAACCAGCTGCCCCACTGGGCAGCATGAGCAGCTGCTCCACTGTGTACTGGAACTAGCCACCAAGCATTTCCACATTGGCTCTAGGCAGGGGCAACTGAAATAGCTAGCTCTACAACCCATGGTCATCCCAAGCAGGAGCTTGGGGACTACCAGACCCATCAGGCCCAAAACTGAAGTCTCCACTAATTTCATCAGTGCCGACTGAGATTATATCAGGTCTCCAGCTTGCTGAGTTGGCCACTGCAGTTGGGAAGATGCAAACCTGAGAGGAAGAGGTGGCTCAAGAGTGCCACCTGTTGGGAAGCCTCAAGTAGAATTGCATCCGCTCCATGAGTTCTGGGCCTTGATTTGTTAGGGAATTAATGACAAACCAAGTGCAAAAGGGGACTTCCAATACAAAACCTAAGCAAATACAAAACCTTAGAAGAGTGAAGGAAACCAACTTGCAAAACAAACTTAAAGAGATAATCAGATGCCCTGAATGCAAGAGAAAATCACAAAGTATGTGCGGATTCAACAGATGTGGCCCAGCCACCAGAGGGGACACAATTTGGAACAAATAATCAAGGGTGTTCATAAGGACATAAAAGATGTCAAGCAAATGCTGGAAGAACATAAGAATTTGAAAGAGTAAATGGAAAAATATCAGATCTCATGGAGATGAATGTAGATGCAAAAATTCTCAACAAAAATACTAGCAAGTTGAATCCAACAACACATTTAAAGAATTATACACCATGACCAATTTGATATATTAATCTTGTATCCCACCACTTTGTGAATTTATTAATTCAAGTGGCTTTGTTATAGATTTCTCAGGATTTCCAAGTATAGGACCATGTCATCTGCAAATAATCAAAGATTAATATACAAAAGTCAATAACATTTCTATACACAAGTAATAACCTAACTGAGACGATTAAAGAAAAAATTCCATTCAAAATAGCAACTGAACGAATCAAGTATCTAGGAATAAACTGGGGATGTGAATGACCAGTACACGAAAAACTACAAAACATTTCTAAAAAGAAATCAGAGATGATCTAAATAGGTAGAAAGGCATTCCATGCCCATCGATAGGAAGATTGCATGTTGTTAAGGTCATTTCTACCCAATTGATCTACAGATTCAAGGTAATACCAATCAAAATTCCAACAGCCTACTTTGATAACTTGGAAAAGCTAGCTATCAAATTTATTTGAAAGGGAAGGAGACCTCCTTTTAAAAAAAAAAAAAAGAGCAAAGTGAGAAGACTAACAATTCCTGACTTTAAAGCTTATTATAAAGCCACAGTGGTCAAAGCAGTATGATACTGGCACATAGTTAGAAATATTGACCAATAGAATCAAATCAAGAGTGTGGGAATATACCACCAAATCTATGGTCGTTTGATTTTTAACAAGGGCCCCAAATCACTGAACTGGGACAGATAGTCGTTTTTTAGTTTTGTTTTGTTTTTCTTCTGTTGAACCGTCCTTGCATTCCTGGTATAAACTCCACTTGGTCATGGTGTATAATTCTTTAAATGTGTTGTTGGATTCAACTTGCTAGTATTTTTGTTGAGAATTTTTGCATCTACATTCATTAGGAAGATTGGCCCGTAATTTTCATTTCTTTCAGCATCCTTACCCAGTTTTGTTATTAAAATGATGTTCACTTCATAAAATGACTTAGATAGTATTCCTTTTTCCTCATTTTTTTGCGAAGAGTTTGAGTAGGGTTGGTGTTAGTTCCTTTTGCAATGTTTGATAAAATTCCCCTGTGAAGCCATATGACTTCATAGAATAGTCTTTTTCAATGTATGGGCCTGGGAAAACTGGATATTAATAACCAAAAGAATGAAAGAGGACCCTTACCTTATACCCTATACAAAAATTAACTCAAGATGAATCAAAAACCTAAATATAAGAGACAGTACCTTTAAACTCCTTAAAGAATATATAGGGAAGCATCTTCAAGACTTAATAATAGGAGTAGCTTCTTAAACTTCATACCTAACACATAAGCAATGAAAGAAAAACTAGACAAATGGGAACTCTTCAAAATCAAAAGCTACTGTGCCTGAAAGGACTTTGTGAAAAAGGTGAAGAGTTGTGACGAGGCAGCAAACTCAATGGAAGAAAATATTTAGAAACCACATATCGGACAAAAGTTTGGTATACTGTATACATAAAGATATTATATACTTACTCAAGAAAAGAAGAAACAACCCAGTTATAAAATGGGCAAAGACTATGAATAGACATTTTTCTGAAGAGCAAATACAGATGGCTAAAAAACACATGAAGAGGTGCTTATCTTCATTACCTATAGGAAGTGAAAATCAGTACTACAATGTGCTTTCCCCTCATATTTATAAGAATGGCTGCCATTAAACAAAGAGAAAACTACAGATGTTGTAAAGGATCTGTAGAAATTGGAACACATATTCACTGCTGATGGTAATGTATAATGATACAGCTGCTGTGGAAGAAAGTTTGGTAGTTCCTCAGAAAACTACATATTGAGTTGTCTTGGGACCCAGCAATAGCACTATGCGGCATATACCCAAAAAAAACAAAGCAATAAGACGAACAGATTTGCACACCAATGTTCATAGCAGCACTATTTACAGTTGTCAAAAGGTGAAAACAATCCAAGTGCCCATCAGCAGAGAAGTGGATAAATAAAATGTAATATATAAGGGCAGGCCACCGTGGCTCAGCAGGCAAAGTTCTCATCTGCCATGCCAGAGACCTAGGTTCGATTCCCAGTGCCTGCCTATGCAAATAGAAAGAAAGTTTAAAAAAAAAAATGCGTATATATGTACTACAATGGAATACTGTGTGTCAGTAAGATGAAATGAGGTCCCAAAGCATACAACAACATCCCTTGATGCTGAGTCTCAGCTCCTTCTAGAATTTCTATCCCACGTTGCCAGGAAGGTCCACACCCCTGGGGATCATGTCCCACATAGAGAGGGGGAGGGCAGTGAGTTTGCTTGTTGTGTTGGCTGGAGAGAGAGGCCATATCTGAACAACAGAAGAGGTTCTTTTGGGGGTGACTCTTAGGCCTAATTTTATGAAACTTATTTTTGTACCAGAGAAGCTAAGACTACCTATAATGAAGCCTAAGAATTACTTCCAGGAAACCTCTTGTTGTTCTAATGGGGCCTTTCTCTCTCTCTAAGCCCAGTTCTGTAAGGGAAATCATTACCCTCCCTCCCATGGGGGACACGATGTTCAGGAGTGAATTGTTCCTGACAACATGGGACATGACTCCCAGGGTTGAGCCTGGCCTGGCACTGTGGGATTGGCAGTGCTTTCCTGACCAAAAGGAGAAAAGGTAACAAAATAAGGTATCAGTGGCTAAGAGAGTTTAAATGGTATTGAGAGGCTGGCTATTTGTGTGGCTACTCTTATGCAATTTCCTGGATTAAGTTTACTTTTCAAAAACCTAAAATCTTCAGATGGTTCCTAGGCCAGATAAGTCCTGAAACCCAGAGGTACCAGTCTCTCCAAGAACATCACCCAGTTTCATCCCCCATCCGGTATTGTCGACACCCTTTTTAACATGAAAAGGTTAGAATAGGCATACCGCAAATATTCCTAAAGCTTGGGAGAAGGCTCAAAGGAGAAGGAGGGGTTACAACTGAGAAGTTAGGATTTAACAAATGACTATGAATACTAAATCATTATATCGATATTTCTGTTTAGCCTCCAGTTTCTTGGAGCAGCTAGAAGAAAATACCTGACATTGTGGAACTGTAACCCATACCAGACTCTGAAATCTGTTCTGTAACCCCTTGTTAAAATGTTTACTTTCTTGTTATATATCTCACAATAAAATATATTCCCTGGGTTGGGGGGGGGGGTGTTGGGGGGAGTTACCAACTGGAAATACTGGAGTTGACAACCACAGTTGCTGAAATAAAAAATTCCATACAGTGTTTGATAAGCAGATTGGAGTGGGCAGAAGAAGGAATCAGTGAGCTTGATGCTAAGACTGTTTAAATTATACAAGTGGAGTTGCAGAAAGAAAAAGAAATTTTTAACAGTGAACAGTGCCTTAGAGAACTGTTGGGCACTGTCAGGCATCCCAGTATACTAATTAGTAGAGTCCCAGAAGTAGAAGAGAGAAACGGGCAGGAGGAAAATGCAAAGAAATAGTGGCAGAAAACTTCCCATATTTAATGAAAGTCCTGAAAATATACATTCAAGAATTCTAGCAAACTCTCACCAGGATAAACTCAAAGAGAATAATGTCCAGACATACTTAGTCAAACTGCCGAATGCTAAGGACAAGAAGAGAGTTCTGAAAGCTGTAAGACAAAGCAGTGTGTTATGTTCAAGGGCGCCCCAATAACATATAGTGCTGATTTCTCATCATAAACCATTAAGGCAACAAGACAGTGAAATGAAATATTTAAAATGCTGAAAGAAAATAAATGCCAACTGTGATCACACTATCTTTTCAAAATGAGAGAGAGAGATTAAGACATTCCCATACAAACAAAAGCTGGGAGAGTTTTGTCAGTACAAGACTTGCCCTACAAGCAGTTCTTTAGATGGAAATGAAAGGACACTAGAAAGTAGATTAAAGCTGCATAAAGAAATAATTACCTCTAATAACCATATGGATAATTATAAATGCTTGTACTATTATATTATATTTTTGGTATGTAACTCCACTTATTACTCCTTATAGGTTCTAAAACGTAAATTCAGAAATAGCAATGATAAGTCTATGGTTTGGGACACACTGTGTAAAGATTTAATTTGTAACAAATACAGCAAATAGATGAAGGTATGATGAAGTATAGAAACATAGTTTGTATATGCTATTGAAGTTAAGTTGGTATGAAATTCAAACATGATTGTTATAATTTAGAATGTTAAATTTAAGCCCCAAGATAATCACAAAGAAACTATCTGAAAAATATATGCAGAAGGAAATGAGAAGGAACTGGAAATGGTTCCTTACGAAAAAATAAACATGAAAGTAGGCAGAAATGGTAGAAGAATTGAGGAATGAAAAGGTATAAGATTTTATAAAGATCAAATAGCAAAATGACAAGAAGCAAGTCCTGCATTACTAGTACTTACTTTAAATGTAACTAGACTGAAATCCCAGTCAAAAGGCAGAGATTACAGATTGGATTTAAAATCAACATAACCTGACTGTGTGCTGTCTACACGATACTACCCCTTAAATTCGGAGATAAAGTAGGTTGAAAGTGAAAGGAAGGAAAAACTATTCCATGAAAATAGTAACCAAAGTCAGCTGGAGTAGCTACACTAATATCAGATAAAATATACTTTTTAATACTGTTTCAAGGGTAAAACAAGGTCACTATATACTAGTTAACAGGTCAGTTCAACAAAAAGACATAAGAATTATAAATATATATGCATCCAATGCCAGATTCCCTAAATATATGAAACAGATTTTGATGGGTTTGAAGAGAGAAATAGGTGGCTCTACATTAATGCTAGGAGTCTAGGAGACTTCACTACACTGTTTTCAGCAATGGATAGACTATCTAGATAGAAAATCAGTAAGGTATGGAATGCTTGTACAAGTAAACCTAACAGACATATATAGAATACTTCATCCAATAACAACAGAATACACATTCTTCTGTAGTGCACATGGATCATTCTCTAGGATAGACCCTTTGTTAGATCATAAAGCTAACATTAAAAAGTCTCCATAAATTACAAAATATTGAAATCATGCAGTATATTTTCTCCAGCCACAGTACAGTGACCCTAGAAACCAGTAATAGAAATAGAACTAGAAAATTCACAAATATGTAAAAATTAAACAAGCACTGTTAACCAGTGGATCAAAGAAGAAGACGCAAGGTAAGTTAGGAAATATCTTGATGAAATGAAAATGAAAATGAAGATACACCATAACAAAATTATGGGATGCAGCAAAAGCAGTGCTGAAGAGAAATTTATAGGTCCAACTGCTTACATTTAACAAGAGGTATCTCAAGTCAGGGACCTGACCTTACAATTGGAGGATATAGGAAAAGGAGAACAAAACCCAAAGTGAGCAGAAGAAAAGAAATAAAGATTAGAGCTGTGATATATGAAATAGTGAAAAAACAGTAGAATCAATGAAAGCAAAGTTGGTTCTTTGACAAGATCAATAAAATCTGTAAGCCCTTAGCTACTGACCAAAAGAGAGAGAGAGGGAGAAAGAGCAAGGACACAAATAACCACATCTAAAATGAATGGGGGGATATAGCAACTAACCCCACAGAAATAAAAAGGATGATAGGAGGATACCATTGCAAAAGACCTGAACAGACACTTCTCAGAAGAGGAAATACAAATGGCCAAAAGGCACATGAAGAGATGCTCAATTTCCCTGGCTATTAGGGAAATGCAAATCAAAACCACAACAAGATATCATCTCACACCCACCAGAGTGGCCGTTATCAATAAAACAGAAAACGACAAGTGCTGGAGAGGATGTGGAGAAAGAGGCACACTTATCCACTGTTGGTGGGAATGTCAAATGGTACAACTGCTGTGGAAGGCCGTTTGACGGTTCCTCAGGAAGCTAAGTATAGAATTGCCATATGACCCAGCAATACCAATGTTAGGTATCTACTCAGAGGACATAAGGGCAAGGACACAAATGGACATTTGCACGCCAATGTTTATAGCAGCATTATTTAGAGTTGCAAAGAGTTGGAAACAGCCAAAATGTCTATCAACGGACGAGTGGCTAAACAAACTGTGGCATATACATACGACGGAATATTATGCAGCTGTAAGACAGAATAAAGTTATGAAGTATGTAACAACATGGATGGACCTTAAGAACATTTTGAGTGAGATTAGCCAGAAACAAAAGGACAAATACTGTATGGTCTCACTGATATGAACTCACATTAGTGAATAAACTTGGAGAATTTCATTGGTAACAGAAACCATCAGGAGATAGAAATAGTGTAAGATATTGGGTAATTGGAGCTGAAGGGATACAGATTGTGCAACAGGACTGAATGTAAAAACTCAGAAATGGACAGCACAATACTACCAAACTGTAATACAATTATGTTAAAACACTGAATGAAGCTGAATGTGAGAATGATAAGAGGGAGGAGGGCTGGGGGCACAAATGAAATCAGAAAGAAAGATGATAAAGACTGAGATGGTATAATCTAGGAATGCCTAGAGTGTATAATGATAGTGACTAAATGTACAAATTTAAAAAACTTTTTGCATGAGGAAGAACGTAGGAATGTCATTACAGCACAGTGTTGAAAATTGATAGTAATTAATATTTTAAAATTTTAACTTATGAGTGAGACTAAAGCAAAAAATGTTTATTTGGTACAAAATTTATATTTTGACTAGCACATTTCCTAGTATAACTTATGTAGTCAGGTTAATTGAACACAAGTACATGGAACCTTGAGTAGGGCATGAGGTTTTGTTGGTTTGTCCAGAGTGATGCCCCGATAAATCCCAGAGTGATTTGAACAGTGAATAAAAAAGTATCTGCAAAGTCCCCTTTGGGAAATGGTGAGAAAGGGGGAAAATTCAACTTCCCCAAGTTGAATTTTTTATATTCTCAGAAGCAGTATGGACAACGAAAGCTATAGCTGAGCCCCCAGTCTTGGGGTTTGTTCATATGAAACTTAACCCCACAAAGGATAGGTCAAGTCTACTTAAAATTAGGCCTAAGAGTCGTACCCAAGAGAACCCCTTTTGTTGCTCAGATGTGGCCTCTCTCTCCTGCCAACACAACAAGCAAACTCAGTAGCACCCCCGCTGTGTCCGTGGGACATGACTCCCAGGGGTGTAGACCTTCCTGGCAACGTGGGACAGAAATCCTAGAATGAGCTGAGACTCAGCATCAAGGGATTGAGAAAATCGTCCCAACCCAAAGGGGGAAGAGTGAAATGAGACAAAATAGAGTGTCAATGGCTGAGAGATTCCAAATAGAGTCAACAGGTTATCCTGGAGGTTATTCTTACGCATTAAATAGATATCATCTTGTTGGTCAAGATGTAATGGAGAGGTTGGAGGTAACTGCCTGAAAATGTAGGGCTGTGTTCCAGTACCCATGTTTCTTGAAGATGATTGTATATTGATATTGCTTTCACAGTGTGACTGTGTGATTGTGAAAACCTTGTGTCTGATGCTCCTTTTATCTACCTTATCAAGAGACAAGTAAAACTTATGGAATAAAAATAAATAATAGGAAGAACAAATGTTAAAATAAATTTAATTTGAAATGCTAGTGATCAATGAAAGGGAGGGGTACGGGATATGGTATGTATGAATTTTTTCTGTTTTCTTTTTATTTCTTTTTCTGAATAAGATGCAAATGCTCCAAGAAATGATCATGATGATGAATATGTAACTATGTGATGATATTGTGAATTAGTGATTATATATGCAGAATGGAATGATCAAAAGTTAAGAATGTTTGCATTTGTTTGGTGTTTTTTGGTATTTAAAAAAAAATTAAAAAACAAAAAGAGGATACCATGGGACAATTTTATGCCACACATTAGATAATTCATCTGACCTGGACAAATTCGCAGAAACATGCAAGCTACCCACACTGAATCAAATAGAGATAGAACATCTCACCTGACCAATAACAAGTAAAAGATTGAATCAGTCACTCAAAACCTCTGAACAAAGGACCACAAGGCTTCACTGGTGAGATTTAGCAAAATTTCCAAGGAAAATTTGTGCCAATCCTGCTCAGATACTTCAAAGAATTGGAGAGGATCGACTATTCCATAACTCATTCATTGAGGCCCGCATTACCTTAATAACAAAGCCAGACAGATATCACAAGAAAAGAAAATTACAATATTTTTCTCATTAGTTTTTCATTAATGTACCTATAAATATCCTCAATAAAATACTTGCAAACCAAATCCAAGAGTACATTAAAAGAATTATGCACCATGATGAAATGGGATTTTTCTGAGGAATGCAAGATAGGTTCAGTATATGAAAATCAGTTAATGTGATACACCACATTAATAGAATAAAGAGGGGGAGAAGCACATGATCTCAGTTGATACAGAAAAAGCATTTGACAAAATCCAGTAGCTGTACTTGATAAAAAGACTTAGAAAACTAGGAATAGAAGGAAACATCCTTGACAATGTTAAAAGATAGATATGAAAAACCCACTGTGCTACCATCATACTCAATGGTGATAGAGTGAAAGCTTTCCCCATAAGATCAGGAACAAGACAAGGATGCACACTGACACCACTGTTATTCAACTTTGTCCTGGATTTTCTAGCCATAGCAATTAGGTAAGAAAAAGAATAAAAAGGCATCAAATTAGAAAGAAAGAATTAAAAGCTTCCTATTTGTAGATGACATGGTCTTATATGTACAAAATTCTGAAAATCCACAATGAAGCTACTAATGTTAATAAATTCATCCAAGTGGCAGAGTACAGAATCAGCACACAAAATCAGTGATGCTTCTATATACCAGTAATGAACCTGAAAAGTAAATCAAGAAAAAAAACTCCATTTACAGTAGCAACTAAAAGAATAAAATATCTAGGAAGTAATTTAACCATAAAAAAATTGTACATGAAATACTAGAAACCATTCCTGAAAGTCAAAGTTAAGAACGTAAAGAAATGCAAGGAAATTGTGTATCCATGGATTGGAAGATTGTTAGAATGAAAATTCTACCGAAATTGGTATATGTATCATATATACCATATAAGCATAAATATATATATATTCAATACAATTCCAACAGCTTTCTTTGCATATGTGGAAAAGCAATCATCAAATCTTTATAGAAGGGTAAGGGACCCTGAATATCAGTCAAAACCATCTTGAAAAAGATATAGTTGGAGGATTCATCATTTCTGATTTTAAAACCTGTTACAAAGCTACAGTAATCAAGACAGTTTTGCACTTGTACAAGGACAGACACATAGAACAATAGAATCAAATTCATAATTCAGAGATAAACCCTCATATGTATTGCCAAATCATTTTTGTAAGGTATCAGTTCCACTCAGTGGGGAAAGAATAGTCTCTTAAACAAATGGTGGTAAAATGGATAGCCATGTGAAAGAGAATGAAGGTGGACTCCTACCCTATAGTATGAACAAAATTTAACTCCAGCTGGATCAGTGATCTAAATGTAAGAACCCAAGCTATGAAACTCCTAGAAGAAAACAGGAAAACATCTTCAGGAACTTAGGCAGTAGTTTCTTAGAGTTTATAGTAAAAACACGATTATCAGAAGAAAAAATAGATAAAGGAGACTTCATCAAAATGTAAAAACTATATTTGAAAGAAATGTGCTGTTTGAAACTGATATGTATCCCAGAAAAGCCATGCTCTTTTACCCAGTCTTGTGAGCACAGACTGCTGAGTCAGATCCTTTGATTAAGTTATTTCTATGGAGGTATGACTCTGCCCATTCAAGATGAGTCTTAATTAGTTTACTGGAGTTCTTTAAAGACGTCAAAGAGAGAGCTCAGAGCAGACACAAACACAGAATTTTGGAGATATTTGGAGACAGACAGAAGTTCAGAAAGGAGAGCACTGGAACCAGGAGATGAAAGCTATGAAACCGGGGAGCAAAGGGCCAGCAGACATTGCCATGTGCCTTCCTTCTGCCAGAGAAAGCCCCACGCGATTGGCCTGTCTGGAGAGAAAGTATCCTCTTACTGATGCCTTAATTTGGCTGTTTTTATGACTTTGGAATTTTTTTTTAACTTTTTTTTTATTAATTAAAGAAAATTAACAAAAAAATTAAGATATTCCATTCTACATATACAATCAGTAATTCTTAATATTATCATATAGTTGCATATTCATCATTTCTTAGAACATTTGCATCGATTGAGAAAAAGAAATAAAAAGACAACAGAAAAAGAAATAAAACGATAATAGAGAAAAAAAGATTATACATACCATACCCCTTACCCCTCGCTTTCATGACCTTGGAATTTTAACTTGAAACTTAATAAATCCCGTTTATAGCAGCCAGTCCATTCCTTGTATATTGCATTCCAGCAACATTAACAAACTGAAATAAGAACTTTATCAAGAAAGTAAGAAGATACACTATACAATTGGAGTAAGTATTTGGAAACAATGTATCTGATAAGGACTTCATATCCAAAATATATAAAGAACTCCTACATACAACTGAATAGTGAAAAAACAAACAGTGCAATTAAGAAATGGGCAAAAGACTTGATGAGACATTTCCCCAAAGAAGATATACAAATGACCCATAAGCACATAAATTGATGCTCAACATCATTAGCCATTAGGGATGCCATCAAAATCACAGAAAATAACTGATGTGTTGGATTGTTGTTATGCTGGAAATCACATTTCTAGGTATTTAATCAAAAAAATTTAAAGAAAAGACTCAAAATGGTATTTGCACACCAGTGTTCAAGACATTATTCACAATTGCCAGAAGGTGAAGCAATCCAGGTGTCCATTAATAGGTAAATGAATAAATAAAATGTGATATGTATATACAATGGAATGTTATTTGTCCATAAAGAAGAAAGAAGTTCTGATGCATGCTACAATATCAGTGATATTGCAGACATCATGTTGAGTCAAATGAGGCATGCATGAAAGGGCAAATATTGTATGATCTTATATAAAATAATTAGACTATACAAATCATAAAAGCTAAACTACATACAGGTAATTGAGGGGCCAAATTGGAGTGGGGAATGAGGAGTTAATGCTTAATTGGTATAGAATTTCTCTTTGGGGTGATGTAAAAGATTTTGTTAATGGTTGGTGGCCCTTTTGGGGCAGTATTGTGAATGTGTTACTACTGAATTGTGTAATTGGATGTGGATAAAATGGGAAGTTTTAGGTTGCATATATGTTACCAAAATAAATTTTTAAAAAACCATGAAATTTACAATGCTAGATGTGAACTATGGAGTATAGTTAATAATAAATATATTTTTATATTTTATAAATAAATATGTCAGTTACAACAAAGTTACCACACTAGTTCAAAATGTTAATAATGAGTGAAAATGTGTGTGTTGAGGGTTATATGGGAACTCTATACTGTCTCCTTGATTTTTCTGTAAACCTACAACTGAACTAATTAAAAAAAAGATTTTTTATTCAAAGTCAAATTAGGAATACACAAGTGCTCATGGATTTGGTCAGCGTTATCAGTCTGAGTGTGATTAGTTTTATCTATCAATTTAAACACAGAAGACACAAGTAATCTAAGTATCTTTAATTTAATTCAGATTTCTTATACAATGAAACATTGTCACATGAAGCCCAAATTAAGTGTATTTGACTTATTTCTTAAAATCTCAAAACTTTATGCCTCTTAGGAGCCCTTACTTCCACACTTGACATTAGTGGGAATCATAATATTGTAAGAGTTTTATATCAGCCATTTTCTGTAGTTCTTTTTTGTTCTTTTCCAGATAAAGAAAGCAAAGTTGTGTTATGATTCTGCAATAATAGAAATGGCATGGACATGCTGTCTTTACTAAAAGCCAGATTTCTGGGTGAATTCTTCCCCCTTGAAATTATATTTAAAATGGTCTTTAGATAAGAAGTCTAAATATGGTTGTTTGGGTCTTGGCAGGCAAGCAAAGTTAGGCAAGATGCTATTGATCTTTTAGAGATTAATATATTGTCTCTGAGTTTTCTGATCTTTCATATATACCTACTACAATTTCTTTAAAAATAGAAAGCTCTAATTGACTATGTATATATATAATATATATAATTGACTATAATTAACATCAGTGAATTGTATATTGAAAGTGTTTAAAATGAAACTTACGTTGTATATATGTTACCACAGTGAAGATTAAAATAAAAAAAACAACCCTCAGTTTTTAAGATGTCCTTGTAGTGGTTGAATATTTTTTTAGTTAGCACGCTAATATAATAGACCATCATAATGGACTAGACAGGTACTTTAATTTTTTCATTTTTGTATTTTTTAAATCTTAGTTTCGTTTTTCCTGGCTAAAAGAAAATGTTAATATAGTTATACTAGTTGACCACATTAATTCATGTGTTTTGGTGATAAAGTTGCTATACCCTTGTCTCTTTTTGTTTAGGTGTTATATGAACTTCCCACCAACACACAGTGGTGCTTTGATATTCAGTGGTGTCCCCGAAATCCTGCTGTCTTATCAGCTGCTTCCTTTGATGGACGTATCAGTGTTTATTCCATTATGGGAGGGAGCACAGATGGCTTAAGGCAGAAACAAGTTGACAAGGTAAATAGAAAGTTTCAAGGTTCTTAATTGTAGCACTTGAAAAACATATTTGTATTATATGATTGTTTTGAAAATGATTTTGCTGATCAGCAGTGATAAATAGTTGGATAATTATGATTTAAAATTTTCTTGAATATGATTAGATAAAAGAATAGTCTTGTAAAGGTACATAGTCTTGCCTGTTTTTTTTTGTTTTTTTTTTTTAAGCTTTCATCATCTTTTGGGAATCTTGACCCCTTTGGCACAGGACAACCTCTTCCTCCATTGCAAATTCCACAGCAGACTGCTCAGCATAGTATAGTGCTGCCTCTGAAGAAGCCCCCCAAATGGATCCGAAGGCCTGTTGGTGCTTCCTTTTCAGTATGTGCATTTTGTTTTAATGGTCTGTGGGCACAGATGACTTTTCACAAGAAAATATTAT
The DNA here is from genome assembly GCA_004026745.1 of Myrmecophaga tridactyla. Classification (NCBI taxonomy): domain Eukaryota; kingdom Metazoa; phylum Chordata; class Mammalia; order Pilosa; family Myrmecophagidae; genus Myrmecophaga; species Myrmecophaga tridactyla. The sequence goes on along the minus strand of PVIY010011042.1, from coordinate 13,889 downwards.
AGGATTAGTTAAAAGAAGTTTGAATTTGACATATCTTTGTGGATTTTACATCATTCAAAGTGGTTTTTTTGGGAAAAAATAGGGCCTACTACCCTTTTTTTAAATTTTTTTATAAATTTTTAAATTAAAAAAAGTGTATGACAAGAAAGAAACACAAACATCCTTAACATATGATCACTCCGTTCTACATATATAATCAGTAATTCACAATATATGACATAGTTGCATATTCATCATCATGATCATTTCTTAGAACATTTGTTTCAATTCAGAAAAAGAAATAAAAAGACAAAAGAAAAAAAATTTATACATACCATATCCCTTACCCGTCCCTTTCATTGATCACTAGCATTTCAATCTAAATTTATTTTAACATTTGTTAAATAATTTATTTATTTTTATTCCATACGTTTTACTCAACTGTTGATAAGGCAGATAAAAGGAGCATCAGACACAAGGTTTGCACATGTTTGATATGTTGATATGTTCTTTCCTTGGTAATTTTTTTGGATCTTTCTATTTCTCCTCTTTCCTACAAACTGATAGAGCTGAGGCTTGATCAGATTCAGTTATTAGAAGGAAGAAGAAATCAGAATCGGGGAAAGAGGGCAATATATGAAAAGCCCAAAGAAAATCTTTACCAGTTTAGCAGTGATTCAAGCTGCAGCTTAGAAAATTCTGGCCAACCTTATAGACTAGAAAAAAAAAGAAAGAAAACATCCTTTGCTAAATTTTCTTAGTTCACAATGGTTTTTAAAAATCTTGCATAGGACAGGCCATTTGTCCAGTGTTGGGTCACTTTTCCCCTACAATCTATACATACAGTAAAACTTCATTAATAGTAATAAAAACAGCTAAAATGCATTTATTATTTAGTATGTGCTAGGCACTGTTCTAAGTATTTTGCATATATTAACTCCTTTAATATTCACAACCACTTTATGAAACAGCTGCTACAGTTACCCCCATTTTACAAATGAAGAGTGGCACAGAGAAGTTAACTAACTTATCTAATGTTACACAGCAACAAAAGCTTTTAGCTATTCCATAATTAATTATGCCAATCTAATAAAATCCCTAAATGTATATAATAATAAATAGTGGTTCATTTGGGAATGATGCTTATAATTTAGATATTAAACTTGTCATTTTGTTCACCCCAATCCTGTTTATCATTATAACAGAAATAAACACATCAAATAATTCTATGTCTTCACCTTTTCCAAAACTGTGTAGGAATCACCTTTTCTGCAGATACTGTTATTTCATTTATTGCCACGATCAAAACTCTTCTTTTGGCCTCCAGGCACTGATTTTTTATAAATCTCTTGACTTTATTACTTTCTCTTGCATGACTACTTCTCTGCCTGAATCTTTTTTTTCGCACCCAAAGACTTAAAATATCATAATTCTATGTCTATTGCTTGTCTTTTCCTTCTCCAGTCTATAAAATAATCCTTTGATTGTGTCACTCACAGGAATCCTCTTTGAATTTAATTACTGTTCTCATTTCTTCCATTTGGTCTTATCTATTACTAAGAGTAATACCAGCACTTCTACCTTTGAATCTTTGTCTTTGCTTTCCTGACCCCTTTTTCTGATTCCTAGTATCTAGTTACTTCCTTCCTTCCCTATGTAATTAAAACATTTTTATTATAAAATTACTCATATTAAAGTGATTTTATTTTTTATAGCATAATAAATAAAATTATAATTTATAATGTCTTCCTCTCATTTCCCCATCTTCACTCACTAGTATCAGGGTATTAGAAGAATAATAAAACAATACTTTCTTCCCCAGAATATTTAATTTCTATGATAGATCCAGTTAAGGAAGATGGGAAGAGGCATGGAGGTAGAGGGTGGAGGCATTTCTCATCCTGCTTTAAGAAGAGTTAAAGAAAAAAATGAAACATTTTACCAAGTTGGATCTATGAGAGTAGATCCCAATATGAGTTTGGAACTAAGTAAATCATATGGAGAATCAAAATAACAGCTTTTGGTAGTGTTAAAAAAATTGGATTGCAGGCTGTCTTTTATGGACAGGAGAACTTGGCCTTGGTTTTTTTTTCTCTGTATCTCCAGCCTGTAATTCGATTAATGTTTTTTTGAACTTCACCATTATATTAGAGTACTGTCCATAAAGTTCTAGGTACTGTCGGGCATTCCTTGAAGGGAAATGCAAGTCATCTACGTAGACTGGGGCTAACAAAGGAAGACATACAGAAGAAGACTTGGGAAGCTGATCCAAGCATGTAGTATTATTACAGAACCAAGTGAAAATTAATAAACCTAATCAACCTGTTGTAGTTTGGGACTTGCCTCTATATGTAGTTTTCCCTAACTTCCTTAGAACTCAGTGTTTATGCTTATGTGAAATACCATATGTGGTACTGTCTGCATCTCATTTAGTATTTATATGTGCCTGTTATAGTTAGTTTTATTTTCATGTTAAATTCCTTAAGGATAGTGTTTGGTGTTTTCTTATCTTGGTATTTCCTACAGTGCTGGAACACCTTGAACATATTAGACGTTTAATAAAGTAAGTTTGTGTAAAGCCCGCATTCTTTATACAAAGCATTACAGAGCATAGAGGATCAAATTTTATCCTGTATTTCTGTCCATCCCTAAATTTATTTTGTATGAGTATAGTAATCAGACATTAGCTGTATACTTGATATGTATAAGGCAGTTTTTGGTTCAAACTGATTTTGTTCATGTACTTGTTCTTTTGTAGTTCGGAGGCAAACTCGTTACCTTTGAGAATGTCAGAATGCTGTCTCAGCAGGGCTCTGAGCAGCAGCAACATCACCATGTGTTCATTAGTCAAGTTGTAACAGAAAAGGAATTCCTCAGCAGGTCTGACCAGCTTCAACAGGTGGTGGAGTCCCAAGGATTTATCTATTACTGTCAGAAAAAAATTGATGCTTCTCAGACAGAGTTTGAGAAGAATGTGTGGTCCTTTTTGAAGGTAAAGTTGGTATTTAAAACTGTTGTATATCATTATATGTAAACTTAACTGTTCCCTTTATATTCAGATTACCTGTCTTCTTATTAAAGGAAACAGTTGGAAGAGTATGGTTTCAGAAATGATGAAATTACGAACGTGTGTCATAACTTTTTATTCCAGAAGCTCTTAATTGTTTTTGAAAAACCTAAAATGAAGTACTTTTTTAATAAGTAAAAACCAATTTCACAGATGTATTTAGGTGAGAGAGACATAGCATTCAGTAAAACTATTTCAGAATTAGAACATAGAACTATAATAAAATCAGAATATTTAGTTTCTATCATAGATCCAGTTAAGAAAGATGGGAAGACACATGGAGGGAGAGTGGGGACATTTCTTATCCTGCTTTAAGAAGAGTTAGAGAGAAAAAACAAAACAAAACATTTTATCAAGTTGGATATATGACAGTAGAATAACAAATAGAATTTCGTGGTTGATGATTTTGCATCTACTGGAATGTTTATTTCTTACGACTAAATATCTCAGTGAAGAGATCTTGAATATAATATCAATAAATTCTAAAATTTATTTTTATGTTTTGTAATTATGTATTAATTTGGGGAAGAGGGGTTTTAGGACATTGAATGTTCCATAGTGTGATTTTTTTACCTTCATACAACCTTTGGATGGAAGTTAGTTTGTATTTATAAAACTTGTAGTTCAGAAATGAGCATTTTGCAATTAGGGATAATTAGTTACTGGTATAGTTACTCTATATTAAACATATATTTTTAAATAATAATAAATTCTCTAATATGTAATATTAGACAATAACAACTTATCTGAGAAAAAATAACATTGAAAGTATAAACAATTGTTCTTTGGATCCTCACACCCCACCCCCCAGTGAAGCTTCTAACTGAAATAGTAGACTCTAGGTACTTTAAACAATCCTATTTGGAATTTGATTATGATAAAAATTAGGCCTTTAAATATAAATCTTTTTTTTCCCTCAAAATATGTCTTTTTTAAAAGGTAAACTTTGAGGATGATTCCCGTGGAAAATACCTTGAACTTCTGGGATACAGAAAAGAAGACCTAGCCAAGAAGGTAAACTTTGAGGAAAATAAAATGGTTGTGCTTATGCAAATAAAACATTTGTGTAGCTTATGTGTTTTTTTTAATAAAGTCCTGCCCTGATTTATCTGAAATTGATCAGTAAACATTTAATAAGAATGTGTGCTTGGTTGCCAACGTTTTGTATATATATTATTATGTGAAATTCCTTACCTGGATTGAGAAGCTGCCAGAAACACCTTTAGTACAAGCTGTTTTGAAGAACTATGTCAGAGAAAATTGGGCCTTAGAAGGTGAGATATTTTGAGCCTCAACCACTGGAAGTAATGCAGGATTTTAAGGGGGTTGTGCAGCCAGTGACTCCAGGGCAAAAGAGAGAGGGAGACTTTTAGAGGCCAACCCAGATATAATTGAAAGCCCTCACAATTTTTCGCTATAGCCGTGTTTGTGACTTTAGCTCACAGTTCTCAAACTGTGTTGTGCCTTCGGATGCTATGAAAGCTTACTGGGACACAGATTTTTTGAGAGAAATGGAGCAACATCTGTCAAACACATTAACTACTGCTGTTGAGTGGTTTGGACCTAATTTTTTAATATTAAAAATAGAACCATTGATTTCAGACATACCTTGGAGATATTGTGGATTTGGTTCCAGACCACAACAATAAAATTAATATTGCAATAAAGTGGGTCACACAAATTTTTTGGTTTCCCAGTACATATAAAAGTTATGATTATACTATATTATGGTCTGTTAAGTATGCAGTAGGATTATATCTAAAAAAAAAAAAAACAATGTACATGCCTTAAATAGACATATTTTATTACTTAAAAATGCTAACTATCATCTGAGCCTTCAGCAAGCCATAACTTTTTTTGCTGGTGGAGGTACTTTCCTGGATGCTGATCGCTGCTGACTGATCAATATGGTGATTGCTGAAGGTTGAGGTGGCTGTGGCAATTTCTTAAAAATAAGAGAACGATGAAGTTGCCACATCAATTGACTCTTCCTTTCATGAAAGATTTTTCTTTTGCATGAGTGCTGATCGATAGCATTTGACCCCCAGTAGAACTTCTTTCAGAATTTAAGTCAGTCCTCTCAAACTCTGCCACTGCTTTGTCAACTGAGTTAGTGTTATATTCTAATTCCTTTGTTGTTATTTCAACAATGTTCACGGCAACTTCACCAGGAGTAAATTCCATCTCAAGAAACCAATTTTTTTGTTCATGTGTAAGAAGCAACTCCTCCATTCAGGTTTTATCATGACATCAATCACAGTTGTGCAGCAATTCAAACATGTCTTTAGGCTTCACTTCTAATTCTAATTCTTTTACTATTTCCACAACATCTGTAGTGACTTCTTCCAGTGAAGTCTTGAACCCCTCAGAGTCATCCATGAGGGTTGAAATCAACTTCTTCCAAACTCCTATGAATGTTGATATTTTGACCTCCTCCCATGAATCACCAGTACTCTCAATGTCATCTAGAATGGTGAATGCTTTCCAGAAGGTTTTCAGTAGACTTTGCACAGATCCATTAGAGGAATCACTATGGTAGCCACAGCCTTATGAAATATATTTCTTAAATAATAAGATTTAAAGGCAAAACGATTCCTTGATCCATGAGCTGCAGAATAGATGTTGCATTAGCAGGAATAAAACAACATTGATCTCATTGTATGTCCCCATCGGAGCTTTCAAGTGGTCAGATGCATTGTCAGTGATCAATAATATTTTGAAAGGAATCTTTTTTTCTGAGCTTAGGTCTCAACAGTGGGTTCGGATATTCAGTAAAATATGTTGTAAGCAGATCTGCTGTCACCCAGGCTTTATTCCATTTTTAGAGCTACAGGCAGAGTAAAGTTAACATAATTCTTAAGGGACCTAGGATTTTCAAAATGGAATTGAGCATTGGCTTCAACTTAAAGTCACCATTGCATTAGCCCCTAACAAGAAGATCAGCTTGTCCTTTTTTTTTTAATTTTTAAAATATTTTTTATCATGAAAAATAATATATATACAGAAAAGTGATAAGTTTCAAGGTACAGTTTAATAGGAAGTGACAGAGCAAATTTCAAGGTATGATACAGGTTACAGTTCCACAATTTCGGATATTTCCTTCTAGCTGTTCTAATACACTAGAGACTAACAAGAAACATCAATACAATGATTGGTAGTCAAAATCATTTGTTAAATCCTATCTTCTCTGTTACAACTTCTCCTTCTTATTTGATCCTACTCTGAATCATCAGGGCTACTTGGGCAATGACTGTTCTAATTTTTTCATGTTTAAAAGAGGTTTTGACATGGAGTAGGGAAATGCAACTCATTGATACTCTTGGAGAGACTTGTGCCTCTGGGCCTCAGGGCCCATCTGTCAGCCTGTCCTTTGAAGCTTTGAAACCAGGCATTCACTTCTCCCCACTAGCTATGAAAGTCTTACGTAGCCGCTTCTTCCAAGAGAAGGCTTTTTTATCTACATTGATAAAATCTGTTCTTTAGTGTAGTCGTCTTCGTCAATTATCTTAGCTAGGTCTTCTACATCAGCACTTGCTGTTTCACCTTTCATTGTTATGTTATGAAGATGGCTACTTTCCTTAAACCTCGTGAACTAGACATTGCTAGCTTCAAACTTTTCTCTAGCTTCCTCACTTTCTCAGCCTTCATATAAGTGAGGAGAGTTAGGGCCTTGCTCTGAATTAGACTTGGCTCTAAGGAAATTTTGTGTCTGGTTTGATTTTCCATTAAGATCTCTAAAACTTTCTCCTTTTGAGCAATGAGGTGTTTTATTTTCTTATTATTCATGTGTTTACTGGAGTAACACTTTTAATTTCCTTCAGGAATTTTCCTTTGAATTCACAGCTTGCCTAACTATTGCGCAAGAAGTCTAGCTTTCAGCCTATCTCAGCTTTTAACATACCTTTGTCACTAGTGTTATTCATTTTTACCTAAAATGGTAGACATGTGATTCTTCCTTTCACTTGAACACTTAGAGGCCATTTTAGGGTTATGAATTATCCTAATTTCAATTTTCTTGTGTCTCAATGGATAGGGAGGCCCAGGGTACAGGAACAACCAGTCAACACAACAGTCAAAACATAATATTTATCAGTGAAGTTTGCCATTATATGAGAGCAGTTCGTGGTGCCTCAAAACAATTAAATTGTAACATCGCAGATCACCATAACAGATATAACAATGAAGAAGTTTGAAGTATTGTGAGAATTACCAAAATGTGATACAGAGACACAAAGTGAGCACATGCTGTTGGAAAAATGATGCTTGTAGACTTACTTGCGAGACACAAGATTGGCACAGACGTTCAGTTTGTAAAAAGAAATGTAATTATCTATGAAGTGTAAATGAAGGAAGTCAAATCAGTATGCCTTTATTTATTTTGACCTAAGGGACCATGAAAAATTTACTATTACTAAGGATACCAAGAAAGTTTGGGAATCTCTGTTTTATGTATTTCTCTAAAATGTTAATACAGGCAGGCATTGAGATTGGGATTTTCATTTTAAAAAGATAAGATTAGTAAGTACCATAGAACATTTGAAGGTGTTTATATCTTTGAAACTTGAATGGAGAGAGAAAGGATGTAACTACCAAGTTTATAGAAAAATATAAACTGAATCAGGAACATTGACCTTAGCTTAGTCAGTCTCGCCAAGGTCTGTCTTTGTATTGTAGCTAGTAGATACTTTGAAGCAGGGGCAATTTATTTTACTGAACCTGAATAAACAAAAGTCCAAGTGATTTGCTTAACAGTTTACTTAAAAAAAAATTCATTTAAAAAATGGTAACTCATTCCAATTTTATGGTTTTCTTCTCATAGAGGGGATTATATGATTGTTATTTCACAGTGTTCACATTAGCATCAACAATGGCAGTAAGTACCCTCTGACTTTGGAAAGGTTGAAGGAAATATTTTAGGTTCTTTAACTGTGTAATTTACATTAACTCATCCTCATTCTTTGAAAATGACTAAAGTTTTACATAGTATTTCAGTGTTCTTGCACAGGTTGGATACTGCATACTCTAGACAGAACCATATATACATTGAAGATTAGTGCCCCTTTGAAGTTAGAGACCTCGGGTCATATCACATTCCCACTGTTTACTGGCTACCCTCACGCCTTCAGATTTTTTACATTTAGCTTTATTACTAGTCCATACATCTTGATGCTATAACGTTTTTAGATTTGCAAGAGATTAATATAAACGTTTAATACATCCCTGATAGCAGGAAAAAAAAAAGAGAAAACAGAATCTGTCAAAATAGTTCTAATAATAATTCTTTCCATAGTGAGTTAACTTGAAAAAATATTTTTTTAATTAATTATACTTATTGAATGTAAAACAAAGTAGAAGAAAGCATGCTTGTCTTTGAGGTTAGCTTTGTAATTGAAAGCAGAGTGGGATGGAATCCAAATGATAGAACTTCATGTGAAGGAAACTGGAAGTACAGAGAACCATTTCTGATTTGAACTTTCATCGATTTTTGTTTGTGAGAATGGAATAAGAGGTGAACATTTGCTGTCTGTCTGTCTTGAAATAGAATTCCATTTAGTAGGTGAGTTGTTATTTTTATTTCAGATTGCTTTGGCCTTGAGCAAAGTGGATGGACCTGATAAGGTAAGAAGGCCTTTAAATATATCCAAATTCTAAAAGTTTTGTTTGGACCATATCATAAGGAAATGTAACTTAAGAAATTTGTCTCTTTTATTGCCTCATTATGTAAAATAAGTCAGAAATTCTCATTTTAAAATATAGCTGGTAGAGCCTTCCTTTCTCTTGAAGTATTTGAATTTTGCAGAATAGGAAGCACTAAATCAATGATTGCTCAGATACTTAACGTAAAGATCTCTATTGGTGAGCAACATTTGGTAAGAAAGAAAGGGACTGTGTTAGCATTAGTTGCTCTTTGCTTTTCCTCTAGTGGTGTTACTAAAATAAAATTGCTCAGTGCTGCTTGTTATGATTAAACTAGCTCTGAATGCTGTTGGTTGGGTCTTTTGTCTTCCTTGTTCACTAAATAAATTTTTAATGCTACATTCTTCAACTTCCTCTGTAATTGTTTTGTGTACCAAAGGCTCTTAAAGATTCTGACCAAGTAGCACAGAGTGATGGGGAGGAGAGCCCTGCTGCTGAAGAGCAGCTCTTGGGAGAGGTACTTATTTTTTTCATTTTTAATTATATTGGACACATGATATTTATGTATCTCAGAATTGCTTAACGTTGAAATATAGAAAATTTTCTTGACTACTTATTCCAAAATAACAGCAGGAGTCTATTGTTTTTTAGAGATGTTAGGGTAGGAGGCTGTTTACCTAGCCTGACGGAAGTATCATCTCTGAAGTCTTCAATTAGTTGACCTAGCTTCTGGATTATGTTTTTAAAGTAACAATTAGGTGAATTGACTTAATGTGGTCAGATGAATATCACGATGACAAATCAAAATGAGATTTTTTTCAGAAATCCACATTGCATAAGCAGGTAATGTTTTTTTCCTTGGCATGTTAATATTTAGGACCCTAGCGTCAGTAGCATTGGCTTCTGACTTAGTCCTGAATTTTGAGTCCAAGAATAATAAACTAAACTGATTTGTTATAAATGTGTCCTGAGTTCTGTTTGGCTTTTTTATAACTAATTAATTAAACAGTCCTAAAATACAGAATTGTATTATTAATTTTTTTCCTTTTAGTTTTCTGGGGTTTTTAAGTCACTAATACGCATTTCTGTAATCTACTTTTCTTACTTTTTATTTCATCCTGGTAAATAATCAACAAATTCTTTCTCATCTCATCTTTGGCTTTTTCATTGTTCTTTAAATTAATGGTATGGGGATATCCTGCGTGTGTAAAATTTAAAAATTAATTTAAAAAAAATTTAACCTTTTACTAAATTATAAAAATAATTCCTCAGTAAATTTAGACTTCAAATGATTATAAAAACATTTTATTGAGAAGACTAGATGTTTTCTAGTGTTTATGTAACAAGGAGATAATTTAGATAAAGTATTACTAAAAATTTGAACTAATTTTAAAGAATAGGTATACAGAATTGTAGGATACACTAAATAAATGTTATACTTTCATTTATGTACAATAAGATTAGTTGTGTTATCAAACAGGATATTGAGAATACACTCATGAATTTAATAACTAAGAGTAAAATGTATGTAACAAAATGATAGTCATTAATGGGTACTTGAAAAATTATGTTTAAGGAAATTAATCTTTCCCTTTATCTTGATGGTACTATTTGTTTATCAAACACAGTAGCTTACATATTGAAGGTACTCAATACATAATAAATTTTGCATTTTCCACCTTATGCTTACATATATTTTAAATGTTCATAAATAAAGGCTTACAATTTGTTTTTAGAAAGGAAATTTGAAAAATAGTGACTTAAAAAAAGAAAAGAATTATAAATTTGTAAGTGAATATAATCAGATCACTATCTCTTGATCTACTTGAGTCGTTAAAATTCCTAAGTGCTTCTCTTTTTGGGGAGTTAGGATTATAGTTATTCTCCTGTAATAGTTGGTATTAATCAATTAAGCATTATTTATAAATGGTGCTATGCCCTGTTCTACACCAAAATGTCCCTTTGAATACCACGAGCTTACATTCAGATGTGTAGGTAACCTACCAAGGATAGATATTTTATGTCATGCAAGAGAACTTGTATTTTTCTTTGAAAATTTCTCTCTCCTCTGTTTGATATATTTTGTCTTTGTTTGAGTTATTATGTATGGAAGAGAAAGCATTTTAAGTATTTGTTAGCAAAGTGCCTCTGTTATTTTTCTTCTAAAGAAAGACAGCATTGAATTTATTTTTTAATTAGTCTTACAAGTAGTTTCAGAAATTTATGGTATAACTCCATATATTTTTACCATACTATCATGCTGTTCCAGGTGTGACTCATTTGAGAAAACATAAAATGTATAATTAAATTAGAGTACATTAAAAAACAATCTGTTTATATTGCTTTTATAGTAAGGAAATCAATTGATTTGTTTTCCTGACTCAATTAAAACAAGACTTTTTAGTTAAACATAATGCATAGGAATTTTTAAGTGTGTAGAAATAGAGTTTTTAAAAATTCTAAATGTAGTGTAGTTTAAAAATGTACGCTTTGCATATTTCTAGTCACTATTAGTTGAGGTATCTAAGAAAACAAAGATTCTTCAGTTTAAATAACTTCTGAGCATTAATGGATAGAAAAACAAACTTGTTTAACATTATTCCTGATGACCTCGGATTTTACTTATAATTTATACATAGCAGGAATTAATACTTAGGGAAGTCATATATCTTAGTGAAAACTTGGATCTGAAAACTTCTATGGAATATACTTGGCATGTCATCTAGTCAATAGATAAATAATCATATATAAATTTTGTTTTGCCAGTAAATTATTTCGCAGTTCTATTCTGGCTAAGTCACTGCACTTTCTATCTCTTTAGAACATTAGAGAGGAAAAACAAGAATCTGAATTTCTACCCTCAGCTGGAGGAACATTTAATATTTCCATCAGTGGGGGTAAGTATGTATTGCTTTTTATTTCTAATTTTTTTTAACCATTTGAAAGTGTAATAAATAGTCTCTAAATTTAAGTTAGAAATGTTTTAACACAGGTGTTAAAAGATTAAGAATGAAGAGCTCAGTTATTGTTTTGTATATATAATCAGGGTCTTGGAAATGGTGGTATATTTGACACCAGTGAAAGCAACTGTGTAATTATCCAGTTAAGAAATCTAGAAAGCTTGTTTACATGTATCTCAGTATATTTCCATAGATCGCTTCTGTAAATACTAACAATTTGTATTAGAAATTGATCCACCACTAATATTACAAAGTTAGCAGTGTTCTTTGGTGTATGGATGTGTGTAAAAATTAATGTGTGTAATTTTTTTATATAGTACAAAACTTTAATTCAGATGTCTTATTTCCTTATTGCAGATATTGATGGTTTAATTACTCAGGCTTTGCTGACGGGTAATTTTGAGAGTGCTGTTGAACTTTGTTTACATGATAACCGCATGGCTGATGCCATTATATTGGCTATAGCAGGTGGACAAGAACTCTTGGCTCGAACTCAGAAAAAATACTTTGCAAAATCCCAAAGCAAAATTACCAGGGTATGTTATTTTTTTAAATAAATAAACAGTAACACGACTGGTTTTCTTATTTTAAAATTTCTCTTATAGAGGACAGTGTAACGGTGCAGTGGCAGAATTCTCGCCTACCATGCTGGAGACCCTGGGTTTGGTTCCTGGAGCCTGCCTGTGTCAAAAAAAAAAAAATTTCTCTTATAAGAAATCGAAATACAGAATACTATGATTTTTAAAGATATGATTGATTAGCCACAGTTGATTTTTATTTATATACAAAAGAGTTTAATTTTCACTGTTTTCTTTCCCAAGCTTATCACTGCAGTAGTGATGAAGAACTGGAAAGAGATTGTTGAGTCTTGTGACCTTAAAAACTGGAGAGAGGCTTTGGCTGCAGTTTTGACTTATGCTAAACCAGATGAATTTTCAGCCCTTTGTGGTAAGAAGAGAGCTTTATATTTAGCTACATTACATATACAGCATAGTGTATTTTAAATAGAATTAATAGCAAATTTTATTAGAAGTTTTTGTGAACTCACTAATGATAAATAAGAAAAAGAATTTATCATTTTAATGCTTTTCTCATTTACTAAATACTTTATTTCTCCATCACTACTTAATATTTCTTAAAGCAATTTTATTCACATACTTTACAGTCCATCCAGTGTGTATAATCATTGGCTCATTATAATCACAGATTTATGCTTTCATCACCACAGTCAGTTTTTGAACATTTTCCTTGCTCCAAAAATAAAAACCCCATACCCCTTATACTCCTCTATTATTGTCACTTAACGTTGATGTGGTACCTTTGTTACAAATGGTGGAAGAATATTATAATTATTACTGATAACTATAGTCCATAGTTTGCATTAGGTGTTTTTTTTTCCATATACCACCTTGAGTTAACACCTTGTAATAGTGACATGCATTTATTCTAGTTAATGGAAGAACCTTCTTTTAACCACCTTCATCATCTACAACAGAGTTCACTATGTTATACAGTTCCATGTTTCCTCCTCTAGCTTTCCTTCTAGTGACATACATGACTCTGAATTTCCCCTTTCAACCACAGTTACGCCCACAATTCAGCACTGTTAGTTACACTCAAAATAATGTGCTACTTTCATTTCTGTCCATCTCCATTTACAATCAACCTTATTAAAAATTTTGCACAAATTAAGCATCAGCTCCGCATTCTTTTCCCTCATTCTGTCTTCTGTATTTAATGAGTTTGCTCATTATTAGTTCTTATTAGTGGGCATACAATATTTGTTCGTTTGTGTCTGGCTTATTTCACTCAACATAGTGTTTTCAAGGTTCATCCATGTTATTGCATGCATCAAGACTTCATTCCTTCTTATTACTGAATAATATTCCATCATATGTATAGACCACATGTTTTTTCCATCACATAGTTGTATATTCATCATCATGATCATTTCTTAGAACATTTGGGTCAATTCAGAAAAAGAAATAAAAAGAAAACAGAAAAAATTCGTACATACCATACCCCTTACCCCTCCCATTCATTGATAACTAGCATTGCAATCTACTAAATTTATTTTAACATTTGTTCCCCCTATTATTTATTTTTAATCCAATGTTTTACTTGTCTCTTGAAAAGGTACATGAAAGGAGCATCAGACACAAGGTTTTCACAATCACATAGTTACACTGCGAAAGCTATATCATTATACAATCATCTTCAAGAAACATGGCTACTGGAACACAGCT
>PVIY010011041.1:0-66699 GCA_004026745.1 Myrmecophaga tridactyla | reverse complement strand
GGAAGAGGGGACGGCAGCCCCCTCAAGCAGTGAGCCTTCAGGTTTCCTTATTTTAGTGTTGTTGGTTGAAACCATCTCTCTCCCAGACTTTGTATTTTCTTTTGGGGGTGTGGCTTCTAATGTACTCTTCTCTACATACTATAGAGAGCACATGTACTGTACTATATAGTGGACACATGTAAAATATTTTCAGTAGCCTGAGATCCTCTAGTCTAAGAAGGGGTGGGTAAACTAGGGCCAAGGCCAAATCTGGCCCCTTGTTTCAGTCCAATCTGTGAGCTAAGAATGGTTCCTACATTTTTAAATGATTGAAAACAAATTTTAAAAAGAAAAAACATTTCGTGACTCATGAAAAACCACATAGAATTTACATTTCAGTGCACATAATGTTTTATTGGAACATAGCCTGCCCATCCCTTTACTTATTGTCTGTAAGTGCTTCTGTGCTACAAGGGCAGAGTTAAATAAATGCATGTGGACTGCAAAGCCTAAAATATTTACCATCTGGTCTTCTACAGAAAATTTTTGCTGTCCCTTCAGCTACAGCATCAGAGAAGGTCTGGATTTCAAGCAAATCTGTTGTTTTCTGGGTTCCTCACTAGATTCTACTTTGCATATCAAAGGCTTATAGAAGATGCCGTTGTTGCCTGCCTTTGGCATCCATTGTGTTTTCCCAGCTCATCCTTTCTTGCTTTTATTGATGAAGAAAAATCAGGTTCCTTATCAAAGCCCACAGATCACTGGACACCTATGACTTTGTTTTTAACATCGTCAATAAAATAAAATTAAAAAATCAACCAGAGAGTTTAAAAACTAGTCTGCCTGCTCCTACTTCTCCTGGACTTTGATTCAGTAGGTCTGAAGTGGGGTGCATGAATCTGCATTTCTCATAAATTGCCAGATACTGCAGATGCTGCCTGTCCGGGGACCATGCCGGAGCAGCCAGCAGTGCTGTGAATCACGAATCCCCTCTGGTCTGAATCTTGGCTACATGCTGCCTCCCATGACCGCAGGGAGGACTTCCATGGGGTAGAGCTATCCATTCACCTCTCCTCTAAATCTCAGGTTCTTGAGTCATCTCTCTCTGCCAACATTCCTAGAAGAATTATTTATTTATTGAGCACTTACTATGTGCAAATAACTTCCAATTTTAAAGAATTTAATATCTTGGTGGAGAAGTAAAACCACTTTTTTTTTTTTTTTTGCTGGGAAGAACTCAATTTAAAAGTTGGCAGCTGCTTCTAAATCTTGAGGTGGATTCAGTTAGTCACTTGGGAGATATTCTTCATCCTGGGAAGAATTGCCGGAATGGCCTTTCTAAATTATGTAAATGTAAGTCAAGTAGGCACTTATTACCCTAGAAAGAAAGACATGAGAGGCCATTTTTTCGTATGTTGACAAAGTGTATTCTTTCAATATTCCTTGTTAGGAAGGTGACAGAAGAGAGGTGGGCAAGTTTGCCAGCACCCAGATTGCTTTATGGGGAGGCTTGTTCTGACAAGGCTCAGGATTAAGTATGGGGGCCCCTTCTGATCAGCATCTCCAGCACAGCGTGCACGTTTTGGCAGCAAGTTGAAAGAGTGAGTATAAATTAAGAAATTCTAGCTTTTAAGTTAGATTGAAGTTAGTTTTGGCCCAAGCCTGCATTGTTAAAGAGCAGCTACAGGTGAGCATAACCTGGTGGGAAGAAGCCTGCTGGGGAACTGTTGCTGGAAGGGGTGAATCATTGCAGATTCTGTTTGTGGGGTGAGGGTGGGGGATTTGTTTTTCAACTGTTAAAGCATGTGACCTAGACAGAAGCAGCAGCACCATAAAACAAAGGGCCCACTTTGCTTATGGCACACCGGGTCACAGCATCATGTGAGTGTAAACTAGATAGAAGACACAGACAGGTAGGTGGGTGGAACAGGAGTTGGGGGGATAGAGAAGGAATTGGAGCTCTCTGCATATCATTTTGAATGGTTTTGTTGATGATATGAAAACATTTCATTTCTGGATAATGGATTTGCTTTTTGGAAAATATAAAAACTCACGTAGAAACACATAAATAAATACGTTGGGCAGCCAATGTGAATAATTCCTTTTTTATTAGGAGGGAATCAAAGCCAATGCAGCTATAAAGGAATAAGACTGATTTTTTAAGTCTTAGATATTTATTCTAATGGCAAATTCATGAGGATATATGAGCAGTTTTAATAAATGAGAGATAATCCTTGAAATAAAAATATTATATACTTTTTAAAGTATTTACTCAAAGTCTGTTATGTTTGTTAAAAATCAGATTGATTACTTTGTAATCATACCTCACACTATTGATTATTTTGCTCCTGGAAGCTGAGAATAAGGCTTCTTCTTCAGTTAATAAAGGAAAGCCCCAATTTACAAGTGGGTTATAATTTTAAAAATCATTGGAGGTGCTTTTAAAAATTACAATAGGAAACACTTTAAATATATGATTTTGAGGCTATTCCACAAAAATATATTTGTCCCATTACACATTTTTATGAACAGGATGAGTTTGGAAAAAAATGCAATAGGATTCAATAATGTGGCAATTCTAGCAATTAAACAAGATTATTCCTGATGTTAGTGCTTGTAGAAAATGTATTTTAGTCATATTTTACATCATTATTTTAGTCCACAAATCAGTAAAGGAATAAGAGAAAAGATTCAGGAAAGCATGGAGAAAAAAGAAGGAAATATTTATGAAGTCACCTGGTTTAATGTTGGATCTTGAAGGAATTCAGATATTGGAATTAAAAATAGAATATAAAATAATTTTATAAAAGATGTTTTCAAAAAAAGAAAGATGGAACTAAAAATTTAGAATGACACAAAAGACTCTCAGAAAGACCAAGAATACTTTAAAAAAACATAGAACTTTTAGAACCATTAACCTACAATTTTGTTGTTCAAAAACCATGTTCCAAGCATAAGAAATAAGTAGAATCAAAACTAAGTGCTCCCAGGGTGGTAGGGTTGGTGATTTAAATTAAGGGGTATTAAAGCCCTGTTGTTCAAAAGGATGACTAAAATGCTGATTAATATTAAATCCATTAACAAGCATTCAAAATAGAATTGTGAGGATAAGCAGTAGCAAAATAGTATAAACACATAAAATATAAATAAAATGAAACAAAAGAAAAGAGAACAAAAATAAAATGTGTAACTGTCAAAGCAGTGGGAGCGGAAACAAATTGGAAAAAGGAAACAGAGAAATCTAATCCAAAAGTAGGCAAGGAAATGAGAAACACAGGGAAAAAAAGACAAATAGAAAACACAAAATAAAATGGTAAAAGCCTAAAAATATCAATAAGCACAATAAATGTAGTTATTCGAAATTTACCAACTAAAAGACGGAGGTCATCAGATTTGACTTATAAACGAAACAAGAAACAACTAACTACAATTTGTGGAAAGCATGCCTTAAATCTCAGGACCCAGAAAGTTTAAGAAAAAAAGGATGGAAAAAGACACATCAGAAAAATAACTTTTAAAAAAGCTGGAGGGCAGACCACCGTGGCTCAGCAGGCAGACTTCTCGCCTGCCATGCTGGAGACCCTGGTTCGATTCCCGGTGCCTGCCCATGAGGGAAAAAAAAAGCTGGAGACACTATATTGATATTAAAAAAACGAAGTTTATGACAAGAAGATTATTAGAGATCTAAAGGGTTATTATGCAATAAAAGGATAAATTCATGAATAAGGAAGGTATAATAATTCAAAACCTTTGTGCAACTGATAAAATAGCTTTGAAATAAATATATATGGAAAAAATCAATAAAAGCACAAGGAAAAGTTTAGAAATCCATCATAAAAATGGAATATTTCATCCTACCTCTCTCATGCTTTAATAGGTTGATTTAACAAACTTCTATAAAACCAGGTATGCTATAATTAGGGAATACACATCCACAGACCATGTTTTAGTTAGATACAAATAGCAGAAAGATAAAAAATATGTAATGCATAATGTTTGAAAATTTTAAACCACACATAAATAATTTATGGGACAAAGAAGTCACAGTGGAAAATATTTTTAAATAATTTAGAAGTGAACAATAATGAAAATAATGTACATTAAAACTTATGTATTATATTTAATGTACATTAAATCTTAAGACCAGAAACAACCAGATGTCCATCATTTGGGGACTGATTAAATATACTATGGTATATCCACACAAGAGAAGTGAAAATGATCACTCCTCAACTACACACACACCCAAAGACACACAGAAAAGTAATTTCCGAGATACACTGTTGAATAAAAGATAGGGCAGGGGGGTGCAAGGGTGGTTCAGTGGTAGAATTCTCACCTGCCATGTGGGAGACCCGGGTTCAATTTCTGGTCCATGCACTTCCCCCCCAAAACAAACAAACAAATTTCAACAAAATGGTGCTGCGAAACGGGATATTCACATGTAAAAAATAATGAAATGTGACCCCACCATACAGCATACAAAAAATAATAATAAAAAGGCATATTAAGGCAGGCCACTAGGCAGGCAAAGTTCTCGCCTGCCATGCTGGAAACCGGGGTTCGATTCCTGGTATCTGCCCATGCAAAATAAATAAATAAATAAATAACAATAATAAGGCATATCAAAGTGTGTATAGAATGGTACCCTTTGTCAAACAAGGAAAAATACAAATATATATATTTAATCAGTTACCTATACAGAAAAAGAGAAAAAAGAGGAGACAGTAATAAAAAATAGATTTCTTTGAATTTTTTTTTGATTTGTAAGTTTGACTGTAAAACTTTCACAACTTACATAATTTATTAAAATTTAAATGTTAAAAATTCTTAAATTTTGGAAGAGTTGTTCTTTTTATACCCACAGAATTTGTTCTTAGAGACAGTAAAATTGAATTCAATGTGTACTGAATTGGCACCATAACCACACAGAAAACTGTTTCAAGTGACTTTAAAACACAGCAGTGTGCTTACATATTCCCAGTAGGATATACTCTAAGATGCAAAGAACTGCCAAATAAAAGAATCTTGAACTGTTTTCAGTTATCGTTTTATTGGCAATAGTACTGGTGCTGTTGTACGTAGATTTTTGTAAACACATTGTAGTTCAAAGCAAATGTATAGTTAGTTGATGTCATTGTGAAGCCAGGATTTCTGGTATGGAACAAAGAAATGACAGATGTAAGATTGATGAAATTAAGTGAAAATCTTATAGCTCTGAATCTGAATTGATAATATTAATGTGAACTCATCAAGTAAGGTATCCTAAAATATTTATGAATTTTCTAGCTATGTCTACTGGAAACGTCTAAAACCAATCACAAGCCCAGCAGCAATAAACACCCCAAACACCCAGATTTCAGTCTGGAAAATCATTTTCCACAGGGGAAAAAATAAAGACATTCCTTGGATAATGGTTGGCTCCAGGTCTGGGGCAGGAGATGGAAGGATGAGCCTGGAACATCTTTTTTTTTTTTTTTTTTTTTAAATAATGCTTGTTTTTTTAAGATTGAGAGACTACAGTTTTTTATTTTTATTTTTTTTTAATTTGCATATGGGCAGGAGGCACCAGGGATCAAACTCCAGACCTCCAGCATGGCAGGTCGGAGCTCTGCCTGCTGAGCCATGGCAGCCGCCCCTGGAACATCTTTTTAAACCAAATAACAAGGAGCTAACAAAGGCCAAGGTGGTAAGGTGCAGATGATAGCACTGGCCAAAGAAGGAGCACTTTGAGTTTAATAAAAAAAAAATATATGCAATATGTTTAATAGTGCTTAAACATTTTAAAAAGAACAAACAATTCACGTTTTGAGGTTGACTTCATTGTTTTGAAATTTGGTAAAATACATGGGAGGAATTAAGCATTTACCTTGTCTCTCTATATGTACTGTAGGCACCTCAAGATAACCAAACAATTGATGAAGCAAAATTTCCCTTTATGGAAGAATTTCACTAATTATGAAGACAAAGGGATGGAATCTGAATACTACTATCTTGCAACCCCCACCTCCTAATGAATTAATGAATCCAGGCAATAGTTGTTAATGGTTAGTAATATCACAAAAAGAGAGAAACCAGGCATTATGTGTGCTTCCCAAAAGAGGTACACGTCAGTGTCTCTGGAGTAGTCTCGCCATAAAATAAATGCTGAGTGTGATCAAACCTCTAGTTCCATCCACCAATTTAATATAGAAAGGACAGAAGAGCATGACAATGTCACAGTGGTCAGTCAGCAAAATCGATTTGTAGAAAATTCTACTGGACTGGCCATCCAGTTTCTCCAAATTAATTGCAATGAAAGATAAAATAAAGATGGGAGACGAGAGCTTATATATGAAATGAGACTTAAGAGTCAAATCACCAGTTACTTGATTGGATCCTTGTTTGAATAAGCAAACTGTAAAAATAAGTCATAGGTCACTCAGGAAAATTTGAACACTGGGTATTGGTGATATTAATGAATTGTAAGTTTTTAAGTGTGATATGATATTGAAGTTATATTTTTAAAAAGCATCCTGACATTTTATAGAAAGATCCAAAATATTCATGAAATGATAGCTGCCTAGGATTTACTCCAAATAACTTTTTTTCAGGAGGGAGAATAGTGGGGTAAGTCATAAATGAAACACAATTGGCTGTGAGTTGATAACTTTTGAAGCTTTCTTAAAAGTTAAAAATGTTGCATAAAAGAAGATTTTTCATAAGGCAGAATAAAACTGTGGAAATAGAAAACATACACAAGAAAAAAGCTTGGCCTGCAGAAAAAGTACTATTAGTGGAAAAATGCATAGTTTTATGTGTTTCTGCTAGTATAGTCTTAAATGCTGAGAATGAAGCCATAAGCACCCAATTTAAGTTAGAAAAATAACAATAGAATTATTCCCCCAAGAATTGAAGAAAGGATATAGTAAAGGTAAGAACAAAAGCTAATAAAAACAAAGAATTGACAAAGCTAGAAGTTGCTTCTATGGAAAGCCTAATAAAACTAACAAACCTCTGGTGAAATGTTCAAGAAAAAGAAAATATAAATGAACAATATTAAGACTGAGATAATAACTACAGACAGATAAAAGCGATTTCAAAGAGAATAAGAAAACACTATAAACATTTTTATGTGAATACATTTGAAAACTTAGATGTGATAGTATGAGTCCTTGAAAAATCAAACTTTACAAGGCTAACACAAGAAGAATAGAAAGTGCAAATGGTAGCACAACATCGTGCATGTAATTAACAGCACTGAAATATATATCTGAATGTGGTTAAAAGGGGAAATGCTAGGTTGTATATATGTTACTAGAATGATTTTTTTTTTAAATCCATGGAACTGAGCAGTGCGATGGTAGCTCAGTGGCAGTTCTCGCCTGCCATGCTGTAGACCCAGATTCAGTCCCAGTGCCTGCCCATGTGAAAATAAAAAATCCATGGAACTCAACAACACAAACAGCGAACCCTAAATTAAACTGTGGACTATAGTTAATAGCACAATTATAAAGATGTGCTTTCATAAGTTACAACAAATGTGCCGTGTTATTCATAGGGTGGCATATGGGAATCCTGTATTTTATGCATGATTGTTCTATAAAATGCACCACTTCTGTGTATTTATAATGGAAAAGAAAGAGAGAAAAGAGAAAATGAGTTAATGTTTTCTTTTTTTTCTTACTCAGGAACAATAAACATAGGTAATTTTTTGAGTTGAGTTCATCTCTTCTCAACAACAGCATTCCTATTTTAGAACTCTTATAAGGAAAAGAAAAAGAGGGACTCCTATCCAATATATTGGATTAAACTAGCAAAGTTTTAATAAGAAATTAGATAAGGTAAGTATGAAAAAGGAAAATTACTTGCTTAATCTCATTCATGGACGCAGATGTGAAAATCCTAGAGAATACAAATATGTCATGAACAGGTTTATTCAAAAATGTATAATGGATTTAATATAGAAATTTCATCACTGAAATTATTCCTATTACAGCTTTGAAAATTGCAAATTACTCTTGGGGGAGAAAAAAACCTCTGCAAAATAAGAATATAAATAAATTTTCTTTATCTAACAGAAAGTTTTATGAAGGGTCCCTACTAAAAACCTACTGTAGAGATTTTTAATATTGGTAAAATATTTAAGATGTTTAAAATGTTTCAACTCAACATTCAGCATTGGTTGGAGGCCATAACCAGAGCTGTCAGACAAGACAAAGGAATAAAAGCTAAGATTGAAGTGAAAGAAATAAAATTCTCATTCACTGATGTGATTTTATACATTAAAACTCAAAAAAATCTATAAATTCTTCTACGACAGCATTTATATACCTTTCTATATCTTAATATTAATTAGAAAGCCTAATTTAAAATAGAAAGTAACACCATTTGCAATAAAAAGAAATGGAGAACATCCATTAAAAGATGTACAAGACTTAAGTAAATGGAAAAATATATAATATTCATGGATAGGAAGAGTTAAGATTATAAAGTTATTAATTCTTTCTAAGTTGATATATAAATTCAAAGCAATCTCACTCAAAACCCTAACAGAATTATTTGAGAAACTTGACAAACCCTTCTAAAGTCTATACGAAATAACAAAGGGTTGCTGATAGCCAAGATACCACTGAAGAGGGATGTGGGGAAATTACCCTACCAGATATTAAGACTTATAGTAAAGTTATATATGTAATATAGATAAATGTAATAGCACAGGTATAGGGGGGAAATGATGAATGCAACTAAATGAAGAGCCTAGAAACAGCTTCATACCCATTTGGAAACTAGATGTGGTTTCACAGATCAGTGGGGAGTGAAGGAAATATTCATTCCCTAACCATTAGGAAATTGGACCACTATTTTATGCCATGCACAAGAGTCAATTTTAAATGGATTAATAGCTTAAATATAAAATTGCAATGTTTTGGAAATAAAACATCTTTATGATCTTGAGGAAGGGGAAGATTTTTAGACATAAAGATAAATTGCTAATCATAGAAGAAAAAATTTATAAATCTGACCTCATTAAAATTAAGAAGTTCTATTCACTTAATTAAAAACTGTAAAGAAAGTGGAAATATAAGCTACTAATGGGGAGGAGCTATTGCAGCACACTTACCCCCCCAAAAAAAAGAATTATAATCTAGGATATATAAAAAATTTCTTTAAAATTAATAAGAAAACAAATAGGTTGGTAGATTCATAGAAACATCATGAGATAGATAGATAGATAGATAGATAGATAGATTTGGATAGATGATAGATAAACAATCCATACATTCATTGGCAGGAAAATTATATAAATAAATTATGATATAGTCTCGTGGTGGAATATTATACAACAAAGATGAAGGAACAATAGTGACATATCAGCATAGATAAATCTTAGAAGAAAGTAAAAAAAGCAAGTAGCAGAAGAGAGCACAGTGTTGGATAAATCTCAAAACAAGCAAAATTTTTAAAAACATTCTTAATAGACTCATGTGATAAAACAATTTAAAAAGCAAAAGAATAATGGACACAAAACTCAGAATTATGATAGCCTCTGGGTGGGGAAGAGGGCTATGACCAAAATTCTCTTTCTAGGTTCGGGTAGTGTATTTCATGGATGTTTATTTTACCGGTATACTTCATAGCAGGAATTTGCATTATATATATTCATTTATATGTATTGAATATCATTTTTTCAAGCTGTAGGGAAAATAATTAGTTCCAGGAAAGTATCAGAAGTGATAGATGGAAAAAAGACTTAATTTTATATCATTTTTGTTCAATTTGAATTTTCTATCATCATAACATTCTATCCTATTAGGTGTATTATAATAGTAACAATAGGAAGAAGGAGAAGGGGGAGGAAAAGGAAAAGAAGATAGAATAGTGACTCTTAAAAGAGACCATGTGGGGTGGTACGACAGTGGCTCAGTGGCAGAATTATCGCCTGCCATGCCAAACACCCCGTTTCGATTCCCAGTGCCTGCCCATGCAAAAAAAAAAGAGACCATGTGAGATGAAATTAATTGAATAATGAACATGAGAAAAAGGGTGAGGATGGGAGAAGTGACGAGAAAGTGCGTGGCATGGAAAAAGGACAGTTCTGTGTTGGTCTCAAGTGGCCAAAGATATTTGACCATTGTCTAGAGTGAGAGAAAAATAGGGGGCCCTTCAAATATATATGTATTCAGAGAGACACATCTTTTACTCTTCCCACTCGTTGGCCCTTTGTTTTTCCCCCTCTCTTTACCTAACTCTTACTCATTCTTCAAGTCTTAAAGAAGCCTCTCTCCAGTACCTTTTTATACATCCCCAAGGCACATTATAATCCATCTTCGGTAACAGTTCTCAAGTTTACTGACCTGTAAACTTATTAAAGGTAGAGATCATGACTATTTTATTTTTCTTCGGGGCACATAGTCAGACACATTGAGGTGAATAAATGCATAATCAAATCATGACTGAACAGATTTCAAATGGATTAATGAAAAGTGATGTGCAATTAGCCTTTTAGATTTGAATGCATTCTTAAGTTCTGTGCTTATAATTTGGGAATGCAAGCAAAGCAAAATTTTTGCAAACAATTGTATTAGGTAACATTTTACAGTATGATTTTAGATACCATCATCAAATCTTCCATGTCCTGCCCCAAAGATTACAGAACTAATTGTCAGACTAAATTTGTCAAGCATTTCATGAATATGTTTGAGAGGAAGGTGTGCTGTTATCATCCAAAGTGGAAAAATGATACTTTATCACAACGGTTTGTGGAAAAAAAGAGTTTCAAGTTGTGATTTCTATAACTGTATGCACCTGTGAGGGATAAAATGATATTTAATAGTCTGAATTTCCCTAATATATTAGTAGTGTTGAACTACGATTGGTACCTGACCCTGATATAACATCCTTTAAACTTAAAAACATAAAAAAATTCCATGGAAGTGCTAATATTTTAAAAGAGGATTTATAATAAAATATGAAAGCATGAGCTCATTTTCAACTAATCAAATGGCAAATGATTTTGAATAAAAAATGCATTCAAATAGTAGGTATATTGGGATTAAATAATGGCACTGTGACAGAATGGAAAAAACCTTAGGCTATTGGTTTGGAGACCCAAGAATTCATACCAGCTATGCCTCTAACTATGTGTATAGTTATAATAACTAATAAGTCATTTAAACTCTCTGGCGCTCAGCTTTTTCCACATACAAAATAAAGGGGTTGAACAAGCACATATGTAATTATGAATACCTGTTTGCAAAACTTCAAAATAAATGTTACAAAATAATGCTTCAAACCTCCATGATGTATCTGGGGTCAGCCCGACATCTCTGGAAGTATCAGTTCCAATTTGCTTGAGCTGCTATTCTTAAAGTGTGGCAATCTATTTCTTTCCAGTTTGGTTTTCCAGCAGAACTAAGGGTCAAATTTCCTTCTAATAATGTGTCTGCCATTTCCAAAGACAGAAAGTCAAGAGGTTTGCATTGGCAGAAGATCCGTGCTGGCATTCACCACCCACCCCATCCCCAGTCCCCACTAGAGAGCCTGCTGGCCTCCTGGGGCTCACACCCCATTGCCAGAATGGCATGGGGTATTGCCTGGGCTCCCGACAGGACACTGGCTGTCAGAGTGCTTAAGAATGGCAGTTTCCACAATAGTTACCCAGCCCTGGGAACAGCAATGCCTCCAGCCTTCATTAATTTGAACTTGGCTGGGTGAAGTTTAAGTATTGGAATGCTTATATTTTCCCCCACAGAGCAATTTGAGCCGAGATCCTCACTCTATCCACCACATACAATAGAGAAGCAAGTTGAGGGCATTGTTTAAAGTTTCTGAGACTTTGCTATAAAGAATTTATGTACTAAAGGGCTCTTCTCTGGTGGTCAATTTGCTTTTGCCCCTTTAAAAGGAAAGAGAATATTAAAGGGTTACTCCTTTCTAACACTCTCAGGATTTTAATTTATACAGAGAAATGAGTGTCATGTGTCTTTCTAGTCGCTTGTTTGTCCTTTCAAAATGGTGGGGAACTGTGGGATGAGAGGCAGAAGGAGCTAGAATGGCATATGGTTTGGGGAGCTGGTACATGTAATTATATACAAGTTTCCATCTTCTCTACCTCCTCACATTTTTATGCAATCAATTGGAAAAGTAAGGGGAAAGTCAGGCTTAATTTTACTTTATCCATTCATTTATTGAACATTGACTATATGTTAGACAATTATAACCCATGGGGCTAAGGTTATAATAATTTTTAAGTTCTGGTTCCTATCCTTAAGGATGTGGCAATCTATTGAAGGAAAAGGACAAGTAAAGAGAAAATTACAGTACAGCGCGATAAGTGCAGATATGTATATTTAACTTTCTCCTGAAAGTCATGAAGAAGTTTTGAATAAATGGAAAGATAAACCCTCTTCTTGTACAGAAAAATTTATTCTCTCTAAATTCATCTTTAAAATGATCACAATCCCAGTTAAAAGACCAGCAGTTAAAAAAACGAAAACAAAAAACTAATTAAGCTATTTCCAAACAAGAAAAGTAAATGCTTAAGAATACCTAAAAATTCTTAAAAAAAAAAAAAAGTGAAGGAGGAAGGGCCAGCCCTGCCAGATACTAAAATATAGCATTAAGCTACTGTAATTAGCATGAATAGACGAATCAATGGACCAGAACAGAACCTAGGAATAGACACAAATATGGAAAATTAGTATATGATAAAAGTGGTATTTAAAAGCAGTCAGAAAACGATGACCAATTTTACATCATTCAACACGTTTGGCATATATGTAACTATAGTGCATAATTCATATCAGCTGTTAACTGGCTAAGGCTTCAAATGATTTTGCTAGGCCAGTGGATGCTTTTGGATTAAAAGCACTTGTAAACTCTGTCAATTTGCATGGCAAATGGTCTCAAGTTGGCAAAGACTTTAGTTTATGTCATATTAAATTAGTGTTCTTCTACAGATTGGATTTTTCAAATTTAAAATGATTATTGCATTTCTTCTTAATCAGCTTATAGTTTGTGCATGATCATAGATGCCTCTAGTGTAAGAGGGTTGTTTTCAGTTAATTTTTAATATATATTGCATTAACTAGAAAGCTAAATTTAACTCTTCAATTGGTTTCAAAGAGTGATTGGGCCCTGGAAAAGAAATTTGTCATCCATCCAAATACACGGACATGGAAAATGTATATTCAGTACCAATATTCGTCCAGAAACTGTGCTACATGCTGCAGATACTGCAGTGAAAGTCCTTAATTGCTCCTAGTCTAGTAGGAGTAAAAATCAAGAGCACAAAGGATTACACAATATACTGAGAAAGAGCTGAGTTAGAATAGAGGGAGATTCAACCTGGCCCGAGGTAGGGCAAACTCTTAGTGATTGGGGAGAAACGTCAGCAATCAACTTCCAGAGCTGATGATACTAGGTAGTTCTACCCTATATACAGATACCCATGGAACAGACAAACCGTAGATTTTTACTAAAACTGAACCTGTCTACAGAACATCCCACCAGTGTCTGCAGATGATAGCCAATGGGATTTGCAGAGATTCTAATGATGGTACCTGTTTCAATTCCCTAGACACGGTTTCTAGAAGGTTCTTTAATCTCAGAGAGAAAGACTATGTAGCACAATGAAAAGAGGAGAGTCTTAAAAGTCAGCAGGACTTGCCTTTGGCTTCTGGTTCTGCCACTTGACCATGTCCCCGCCTTAGATCACTCAACCTTTTTGAAATTCCATTTTCTCATATATGAATACGTGCCTGAGTCAGTTGCTGTAAGAATTAAATGGGATACTGTGTGCGTAACAATGATATTTTGAAATGTTAGCCACTGGTATTTCATTCATAAGAAAGCCCACTCCTGCTCACAGCCCTTCCATACTTAGACCTGCAACACTGGAGGTGATGCTTGCTGCCTCATGGTAGGCCAAATGAAAATGAGTGAGATGATTGCCATTTGACTCTTAGAATAAAGCTGAAAATCCATAGCAGAAGAGAGCCAAGGCCTTTGCTCATGGAAGATTTCTTTCTTCCTTTTTTTTTTTGTTAGCTTTTGAATGAGGGAAGTGTTTTTGAGGACCAAAAAAGGCTAAAGATCTGAAGAACTCAGGAAACAAAGTTTGTGCCATTAATACTAGAGTTAGAGAGAATGCCTCATGGGGTAAGAACCTGTTTTCCCTCCCCAAAGGAAGTAGAGTTTGGGGAATTAGGGTGGGAAAAGCAAAGTTGAAATGGAGAGAAGAGTAGTATAGTTAAGTGTTGCAAGGTTCTCTGAGATGTGGTACTGTGTGAAGCCCAGAAGGGAAAGTTAAAAATCTCAAATAGGGCTGAGGTTCCAACAGCAATGAGGACATGAACCTCTCTTTCCAGGTACAAGCCAAGATGTGTGGGAGTCACTAAGTAGAAGTGGCAACCAGACCATCTCAGCAGAGAAGATTTCCTCTAACCCTGGTGGCATTCTGAGCCTGGAGAGGGTCCGTCACACAAGAGGCTGAAATAGGGCTGCAGAGTGCAAGGGTCTTGCATCTGTGCTGAGCAGATACCATCAGCAAATGCAATGTGAACTTCATGAGCCAGAAGCCAGGGCAGCAGCCCCTAACTCTTCAGGAATAGATGCAATAGGCACTGACGAAGAAGCCTGAAGAAGTGGACACCAGTGATGGATGGAAAATGTATATTGGTCAGATGTCTCTTACCTGACACTGATACTTTGCAGTCCCTGGGACATCACTGCTGCCTAAGCGGGGAGAGAAGAGGAGAACCTTACATTTAAATCCTGAATGGGATGAATTTACCTGAAAGTAACAGGAGACACTTTTTCTGCTAAAGGGTGAAATGCAAATTTGAGTCAGAAAATTCAAGTCCTGATATAGCTACAGTTTTGTGTTCTTGATGGCAGGTCTGTCCCTAACATCTATGCACTAGGGAGATTCAGGCACTGCAGGATTGAGTGGTATGGTACTTACTCCCATTGTATATTGTAAAAAGATTTGGAAGAGCCCAGACTAGTAGGTGCTCATTATGCAGGAGTTATTGTTGTTACCATTCTGAATTTTAGATCATTGGTTATCAGTACTGCAGAAAAAAGACTTCAGAAATCAAGGATTAGACCTGAATGAAATGTGCTCCATCACACATTGGTTAGATGATTGGTGAGAGAAGGCCTGTTGGCCGAAAACACAAAATGATGGCTTCTTTGTCCTTAATCTGTAAGTCACAGAAAATGTATAAACAAAACTACAGTGCTATAAAGTAACATTAAATTTCATCTCAAAATCTGAGGAAATAATTTGATCAAGAAAACTTTAAGTGATCTCTGCTTTAATGAATGTCCACTGCCAAGTGGGTGCCTTGTTCTGATGCAGGACACTGGTGAATTTATGCACATATTTAGTTTTTAACTGCGCTGATTAGAAGATTTTAAAATCTTTGTACTAGAGGTAATGGTCTTTGGACTAAGGGATGGATTAGAGGTCTAAGGTCAATAGACCACATGGACTCCTGAATTCATAGCAAAGATGGAATCATCTAGGAAAATGACAACTAACTAACTAACATTTAGCTGAAGGACCAGGGATTTTTAAAAAATATTTTAATCGAATACAAGCAAAATGTCAGAAGAACAAGGGTGTCTGCATAAAAATCAAACTTCATTGTCAGCTAAACATTAAGTCCTATAAGCTTGGCTTGAACAAAGGAGTAACTCTTTTCATGTCTCAAAAAAGAATAAGGGTTTTGTTCCAGAAATAATATGACATCTGAATCAAGCAACATTAACAGGTTTGTGCAAAAACTATTGACCTTGATATTCATAACAAAAGAAATGAAAATTATTCGTGTTCTTTTTTGAAGGTCAAAGAGTTATTTATCAAAACGCTGTTATTTCAAATTTCTAAAATGTTTCAGGCTCATTGCTCTTCACTTCACCTACTGCGTACTTTGTTTAAATGCTTCCTTTTTATTCCCAATCACACAGAATCTTCAGATTGAGTGTGTTGCAGCAATACTATGCATTCTATGGAATACCTGATTGCAAACTTCTCATGTAGCATCAATGGGAAAAGTGAGTTGCAACCCTAAATAAGATGGAGATATGAAGAGTGAGCAAGGAAGAGAAGTTCCAAAAGATTTCAAGTGAATGTTGCCTTAATACTCACTCTGAATGGCATCCACAATCCCATATTCAATATTAAATCAGACATTCTCATTTCCCCATACATTTGTCTTTTGGAAAAAATAGCTAAGCCCAGAATGCCTGTTTACCCACTGGGGCCTTTTGTGCCCAACCAGCATTTCCCCTGGACTGCTCAGTCCCCCAAACTCACCCTTTGATAAGGCTCATTCCAATTATCTGTAGAGAGTTGAGGGGATTTGTCAAATAATTGCAATAAGTCAAATAACTGCTTATATATTAAAAAGAAGAGAAAGTTACTGGATTTACTGAATCATTAGTGAGCACAATCAAGAATAAAGAGAAAATGCACCCAAGATTAGGAATAAGAATGGAGGAATTACTTCTAGATATGGAGAAAACTAAAAGGGAATTATGACAGAATACTTTGATAAACTAAATGTGCACATATGTGTACCAAAAGACATGTAAAAAAGATGTTAATCTAATTTCTGTCAACACTAGAAGCAGTAAATACATTTGGGGGGGTTCATACAATATAATAATGGAAGTTAACACACTACTGCTGCACTCAGTACTATAGATTAATCTCAAAAATGTTGAGGGAGAAAAGCCAGGCACAATATTTACACGGTGTCTGGGGTGGGTGGGTGGCTCAGTGGTAGAACGCTCGCCTGCCTTCTATGCTGGAGATCCGGGTTCGATTCCCGGACCATGCACCAAAAAATATAAATAATTAACTAAATTTTACGTGGTGTCTGATTGCATTCATAAAAGTTAAAAAGCAAACAAAATAATCTATGGTGTTGAAATTCAGATAATGACTACATTTAGGTAGGAGTCGAGTGTTGGGACGGGCCAGGAGAGAGACCTCTGAGATCCCAGCAATGTTCCATTTATTGACCTGAATGTACTCTATGAAAATTCATCAGAGCTGTACACTTAGGATTGGTGCTCTTTCTTTACATTTGTTGTATTTTGAATTTTTAAAAATGTCTAAATGTGAATAATCTTTGATCAAAAAGTTCCACTATAAGAACTCATTGCAGGACCAGTGTGCCAGCTTGTGTGCACAGGGCTCTTCATCACAGTATTGTCTAGCATTAAAGAACTTGAAACAACCTGAAGCCCATCAATAGGGGAATGGCTAAATATACTCTGGTCTATCCATATGAGAGAATATTATGTAGTCCTTTAAAAAGATTATGTATATATACATTCAGAAAGAACTTCAAAACATATCAGTTGATGACAAAAATGAAAATAGAACATATGAGCTCAGGTATATAAAATTGGGTCTGTGTGCATACGGAAACATAAGTAAGAATGTTCATTAAAATATTAATGGAGTAATCTAGTGTTGTACATTTTCTGTGCGCATATATATTATTTTTATAATCAGAAAAATACATTTCTTTTCATTTTGGAAATGAAAGGATTGCTTTTATTATGATGTTTTTAATTAACAAATTTGGAATAGAAACATATGGATTATACAAAGAATCTGTTTGGAATTGACATATTACAAACTCTTTCCCAAGTATTATATGTGGAATAATCAATTGTTCTACCTTCCAGGCTTAGTCTGAGGTTCCATTAGCTATTGCATTTCTTCAGAGTAAACCCTGAACTGTTTTGCTGATTAGTATTTTTTAAACAAATACTATGTGCAAAGTCATGGTACACAGGGGATTAAAATATAAACCCAACTTTTATTGGCTCCTTCTTGCTTAGGCTTCTGTTTTTTTTTTTTGCTTAGGTTTTTAGCAGGAAGATTTTGAACACTGTGTTGGATTACAAGAAATGGACTCTTCTCTTGTGGAAGCCTGTACCAAGATATTTTGCATGGACATGCATGTGTGCACTCTCAATGAGAGAGTCGTCCAACTGTATAATCCAAGGGTTAATAATACTTTAGGGAGGAATTACAAAATAGGTGCTTTCCATACTGTAGATTACTGTAAAGACAAAATTTGGGGTTCTAAGTAAAAATTTTGGATAGCCCATCTAGCATTTCAATGGGTCACATCAAACAAAAGAATGACTATGTCTTATTTTAATATGAAGTGATTATAATATTTATTGTGATAGAATAATGCTTCCCACCCCCCCAAAATACTCATGTTCTAAATCCTGCCTGTGAATATGTCACTTTACATGGCAAAAAAGACTTTGCAGGTGTGATTCAGTTAAAGACCTTTAAATAAGAATATCCTTGAATTTTTTAGATGGGCCCAATCTAATCACATTAGTCCTTAAAATGAGAGAATATTTTTGGTTGTGGTTAGACAGAATTATGACAATGAAAGAAGGTCCAAGGGGTGATAATGATGTTGCTGGCTTTGAAGATAGAAGACAACGAGCCGAGCCTAGGAACATGAGCAGCCTCTAGAAGCCGGAAAAAGCAAGGAAAAGAATTTACCCCTAAACCTTCCAAAAAGAAGGCAGCCCTGCAGACACCTTGATTTTAGTCCAGTGAGGCAAAAGTTGGACTTCTAATCCACAGAACTGTAACATCATAAATTTGTGTTGTTTCAAGCCACCAATTCTGTGGTAATTTGTTATAGCAACAACAGAAAACAAGTACACTCACTTTTTAGGTTTTGAGTGCTTTACAGTTTTATGAATACTTTATTTCCTATCTATATAGGTTTTTAAAAAGAAATGGAAACATCAAATAAAAATCATTTCAAAATAATAGAAACCTAGAAGTAGACACTTTCCAGCATCCAATGTTTGGCTGGTCAATCCGTGCACAGGAAAAAGCTAAAATTTCTGAATGCAACTAAGAAAAAACAAAACAGGAAAAGCAAATGCAGAGATCACTAGTCTTTGATAAATGGCTGCTCCTCAAAGTTGTCAAAGGTTATTTTGGGGGCGGGGGTGTGGTGGTATTTTGTGGCTTACAGTAAACTGTTTTATAATGTTGTCCACTCTCAAACCCTGTTTTACACCAGACCAGCAGTCCATATCTTGTTTTCTGTGTTTGTTTATCTTTAGATCTTCAGATGGAGCTTGCTTTCCTCTAATCTTGGTTACTGTTCTAGTTTGCTAGCTGCTGGAATGCAATATACCAGAAACAGAATGACTCTTAAAAAGGGGAATTTAATAAGTTGCTAATTTACAGTTTTAAGGCCGAGAAAATGTCCCAGTTAAAACAAGTCTATAGAAATGTCCAAGCTAAGGTATCCAGGGAATGATACCTTGGTTCAAGAAGGCCATGAAGTTCAGGGTTTCTCTCTCAAGTGGAAGGGCACATGGCGAACACAAAGTTTCTCTCTCATCTGGAAAGGCACATGGTGAACCTGGCATCATCTGCTAGCTTTCTCTCCTGGCTTCCTGTTTCATGAAGCTCCCCGGGAGGCATTTTCCTTCTTCATCTCCAAAGGACATTGGCTGGTGGACTCTGCTTTTCATGGCTACAGCATTCTCTGCTCTCGCTGAATCTCCTTCATTCTCCAAAATGCTTCCTCTTTTATAGGACTTCAGAAACTAATCAGGACTCACCCAAATGGGTGGAAACGCATCTCCCCTAATCCAGCTTAACAACCATTCTTGATTATTCTGCCTTTATGAAATGGGATTTTGATTGAAACATGGCTTTTCTAGGGTCCATACATCCTTTCAAACCAGTACAGTAACTGACACCATCCAGCTGTTCCTTAAAATACTGCTCCCCAATCTAGCTGCAGGATAGCTGGTGTCCCCACATCTCTCTCTCCCCCTTGTTGCCTCTAAAGACAAGCACACAGACTCATTTCATTTCAGGGTTTTCCCTCTAATTGCTACAGTGAAACAAAGAGGGAATGACAAAAATAACAAACATGGGGAAGGTCTTACAGTCCTAATTAAAATCATGATCGGTGAGAAGCAAAGCTGAAAGGAAACAAGACTGATGGTCACCACCACACACAAGATGTGAAATTAAAATTTAATAATTGAATAAAATAATAAGTAGCTGTGAAGCTTGTGCATGAATGGAAACGCAATGTGTATGCATGTATAAAATAACTCCAGCCCTGAAATTTTTTTCTCTTTTTCTCCATGGTGAATTTGTAGAATTGTACAATATTAGCACTGGAAGAAGCCTTAGAGGTCATTTAGTTCAACCCCCACATTTTGCAAAGGAGAAGACTGAAAGCCAGACAGACGATGACTTGTCTGTCCTTTGACTTCTTTTCTTTGCTTTTCAATCTTTTCCCATCAGCGATGCATCAACCAATGATCGAATAAGATTATTCAGGCTGGGGTCATTTATTCTTTATTCTTACTGACCATGACAATCTCTCCCTTGAATTCCATTCCTTTCTATCTAATCTTTAACACTATTAATCTATTTCTTTCATGATTAGCCTCTGCTTGATTCATTTTTACAGATAAACTGAGTCATCAGCAAGGCATTTTGCTGGAATTCAGCCTTGTTATATGTCCAGCCCATAGATGTCTGTGATTTTCCATCTTCTCCTATCTCCTGGATCTCAGGTTTTTGTTGATCTAACTTTCTTATCATGGCAAATGTTAATTTTCTTTTAGTGATAGAGGAATTGCTAAACTAGAGTACTCTGGAAAAATGAATACGCTGAACTGTCATTTCAAAGGTCTCGTTTGAGACCTACTCTCAATGTGCCTACTCGTTTTATAGGCACAACTCCACTAAAAATGTGAAGGCTGTGCACGAAGCTTCCAGAGACATAGAAGTCTTGCAATCCTCAAAAAGAATATCCTTAAAAAAACGTGCAGGACTGGCCATTTCATTCAGCGCCCTACAAGTTATCAATACATGCTCGGTATAAAGAATAATGGCAGCTAATATAATTTCTAATGTTTGAGTTTTTACTATGTTAGGTATTATTCTAAGAACTTTACATAGATTATCTCATTTGTTCCTATGAGTTAAATACAATTATTGCTCCTATTTCATGCATGGGGAAATGTGGGCACAGAGCAGTTTATTCTTTATTGACCAAAGTCCATTCAGAGTAAATGGTAGAGTGGGATTTAAGGAGTCGGGTAGAGTTTAGCTTCCTATCCCCTCTCTGATATGGGGGCTAACATATCAACCTCAACTCATACCTTCTATCTGGAAAGAGCATCTTTGGAGGCCATGTCCTACAGACAAATGGGGACTCCACAGTTTCAAGCCCCAATAAGGACAAACAACTGTGACCAGGTTTGTCTTGTAAGACCCAAAGAACAATGTCCTGTTGCTCTAGAGCTTCCTGGTGGGTTCCCTGATTCAGCAATACTGTCAGGAAGGACAGCCCTTAAACTGCTTTCATCATCCTAGACTCACCTTCTAGTAAATTGGCTAATTCTTAGAGGTCCAACTCAGAGCTACAGGCCTAACTTAGATGGGGCACAAATTCCTAGAACAGCTCTTGCCTCTCATTTTATACTGGTTCAGAATTGAAATTGAAACTGGAGGTCTGTGTAAGACTGGGAAATGCAGCTGTAAAACAAACCTAATTTTCTCCATTGGGGGTCAGTCCCAAAGGAATCAGGATTAATATGATGGGCTCATGTGAACTACCCAAAGAAGGACCACATTTGGCCAATTAGTCTACCATGTTGAAATATTCACCAGTCAAAACCAGGGTGGAAGAGCTTTTGTTCACTTCCATAGCTTCAAATATCACCTTTTTGGAAATGATTTCCAACCCATTTCCCCAGCATTTACCACCTTTACTGATATCTGTTCCACATTTCCAACTTGGACCATAGCTGAACGCATCTTCTTTCTAGAAACCCTTCCCTCAACTCTCTCATGTTTTACTAAAGCTATCATATCTTAACCAGCTAGTTACAGACCAGAAACCTGGGCCTTAAAAGGCCCTTTGACCCTAATGTCAAATCCAACCTTGAATACCTATCCTTCAAATTCTACTGAAGTGGTTCTTGAATCCATCTCCTGTTGTCCATTTTCACACCCTCTAATAATCTCTCTGTTGGGTCACTCTAATAATCTCTTTACTGCTTTCTACCTCCATATTTTCTACATCATATTCATCTTCTTCATTTCCCCTAACCATTTTTCTCATTTGTAACCATGGCATTCCTCTGCCTACTTACCTGTGTGTCTTCCTATGAACATAATACATTTTTTGGTGTTGTACAACTTCTCTCACAATGAAGTTTTGACTGATTTTTTTGGTTCATTTCCCACAATCATTCTATATCACCTCTTCTAATAAATATCCTGTACTCTCCTAGTGATATGCCAATCATTTCCATCATTGGGTTCCCACTTCATTCTACACTGATAGCATTTATCACATTCTATGATCTCCTTTTGTATCTGAGTCTCCCCCCTTTCTAAAACATGTACACATCATGAAGGAAGTGGCCTAATTCTGTTCAACACCATAGCTCCAAAGCCTAGCATGGAACTCGACACTTAGAAAGTACTCAACTAATATTTGATGAATAAATGAATAAAGGTGATAGTGCCTATTTTGTGTCAGATGTCAGAAAAAATACTTTTTGTATATATACTACCTATATGTCAATTAACCAATAAATGAGTGCTTTGAAAGAGTTAGCAGGATGAAAAAATCATGGACCTTGAGGTCATGGGTTTGAAATTTCAGCAGTGAAACTTATTGGCTGGACATGGGCAAGTCAGTTCATCTTTCCAGTGCTTACTTTTTTCATCTGTAAAATGTGTGGCTGGGCTCTTAATAAGAAAATAAGCTTATTTATTACTTAAAAGGACAAAAAAAAAGAAAAGATAAAAATGGCTCCAATGAACTAAATCCTCATTTTCCAACACCTGACTCCAGGGTCCAGATATTTCCTGTTGGGTGGAAATGACATGATGGAGCTGATATTAGTAAATCACATGGTGCTGTTCTCCAACTTTCCTGTACAAAAAGAAAAGATCTTGGTTTCCAGTTTTCAGACTGCCTGAGGTCAAATCCCAGGTTGCCAATTGCAAGCTGAGTGACCTTGGCCACATTTTTAAAACTTTCTGCCTCAGTTTTATCATCTGTAAAATGGAGCTGAAAAGATTGTTCATAAGGTTGTTGTAACGACTAAATAGATAATACACCAGATGGATGCCTGGTGTATGGTAAGTGTCAATAAGTATTATCTATGATTAGAGTGACTTTATCATTTATCATCAAATTGGGACATTTTTGAGAGTGAAAAGATGTGCTGTTAATATCTCTGGCAGAACAACAGACTTAAATTGGGATTGTCTTGGTCAAACCAAGACACATGGTCATCCCAGCTCTGATGATGATGAAAATAATGATGATACTGTCATCCCGCTCAAAGCCATTGAGTCTTCGCATGCCCATTTGACACACTAGCTGCAGTTGAAACTCAGGATTCAGACACAATCCTTCTCACCTCTCTGTTTTCCATTAATCATCAACCAATATCTGCTACATCAAGCAAAGAAAGACACGATACCTGCTTTTTACCTCCTGAGACCCAAGCAGAAAGGATGAGGTTTAATTATTACTGTATTTAATCAACTACTTCATCATATTTGGTGAGTTCAGTGTTCAGTTTAGTTAATCACAATATTCTACTGGCTGCGACCTGCTGATCAGAATAAATTTAGTTAGTTCATAATGCCTGTAATTATCTAAATTTCTGAACTTTAGTTCAGTCTTGGTTCCTTTTTTTGCCTTTTCTTTTCCCTCTTTAATTTTTTAAACTGTGTCTAGAAACCAACTATAGAGGGAAATTCCCAACCACAGGCTGAAACCTGTTTTGTCAATTTTATTCAACTTACAACTTCAGATAATCACATCAATTTTTAAAAAATATCCTCTACAGGCAGCTATTATTCTAACCACTATTATTTATTAAGCATTTACCGTATGTTCAGTACTGTGTCAGGAAACGTATTCAAGGCAAGGAAGATGTCATGGGAAGTTTTCAGTCTGGTTCAAAACAGTTGTTATTTGTGAAATAACAACGATGTAAAATTATATATAACAGGTAGATCTGTGATAGAAATAAATTCAGCAAGAGAAGACAATCAGTAAGGGCTGAAGCTCTCCGTGGAAATCTCCTGACCAAGGGAAGTTTTGAGCTGGACCTTAAAATGTCTGAAATTCAGAGAGATGGAAAAGAGATAGAACTATCCAAGTGGGAAGATGATTACAG
This sequence comes from Myrmecophaga tridactyla, assembly GCA_004026745.1. Taxonomy (NCBI): domain Eukaryota; kingdom Metazoa; phylum Chordata; class Mammalia; order Pilosa; family Myrmecophagidae; genus Myrmecophaga; species Myrmecophaga tridactyla. Next base: position 42,486 of record PVIY010011041.1, on the reverse strand, counting down.
AATAAGACAAGGCACCGTGTAAGGACTGAGAAAGAATTTGACATCTGAAGGTGTTAGTTCCTAGGTAGAGGAATTAAATAAACTTATTTTTATAGTTAGGGACATACAGGTAACTAAAGAGTCAGACAAAAGGAAAACTCCTAATGCTACTAAGGCTTCACTCTAGGTTTTTTCGCTATCTAGCTCCATTCTAATTACACAAGATTTTGAAATTTATAAATGAACAACAACACGTGTTAAGACTATTGGAATTTTCCTTTTTAGCCTTTTCCCTGTTCAGGAAGAGTAGTGGGGAGAAATGCGTCTCAAAATCAAGAATGAACATAAGGTCATCTACTTGGATATGTGGCTGATTTCAGGCCCAATGTCTGTAAAATATAACAAAATAAAAATTACAAATATATTTGCTTCCCAATAGGTTAGAAAGATTTTCTTGAAAGAACAGCTTTCAAAATCTGGCAAATAACTCAAATAAGTTTCTGAAATTCCCTCTCCTGGCAGTCATTCATAGTCATTTACTACTTGGCATCTTGATCTAACCACATATTATTGCTTAATTAAAAATGTTTCTTTTAATAGGTCAATAGACTTGTTTTTAGGAGCCACCATAATAACACCTATACTTTTATTCAAAGTGCTAAAGGTAGTCAGGAGGGATGACACATACAGGCTCAATAAAGTTTGAGTTAAAATATGCATGATATGACATGCCGTTTTGTGTCGAGTGCACATAACACAAATCATAGCTCTTTGAAACAGAAAGAAAAATCTGAGCCAATTCAAACTAATGACCTGGCTCTTGTTTCTAAGTGGGTGGGGGTTTACATGAAACCTTTTCATGCTGCCCCTGCACAGGGCGAATACCCAAGGTTTCGGCCTCCCTGAAAGGCAGCCAAAGGGCTTGGCAAAGGCCAACAGAGGGTATTAGAAGGCAGCACAAAAGGAGGAATGAAATTGCATGTGCTTTTTTCATTCTTTGAAAACCTCTGTCCCATTCTTCCTTCCCTTTTATATACACAGTTCTGTCTTTCTCCTATCAGGTTTTCTGTTTTGCTCTTTCCTGGAAATTTCGTTGCAACGAAAAGGTTCTTAACCTTTTCTTGGGACACAAATAATGCCTTTGAAGATCAGCTCAAAACCGTAGACTCTATCCCAGAAAAGTGAGCATAAATTCAAAACTTTGCAGAAATTTTGAGAAGATCTACAAATTCTCTGAAACCCACTGTGGACTCCAGTTTCAGAACCCCTTCAAACATTTTTCATTGACATTGAACAAGGAAAAGAGACAGAACTTTAAGGTTGTTCTACAAATATATTAAATCTGAAAAGCATTTGGTTTGCTCTCCATGGCTAAAACAGAGTAATGAGCTTCTAACTGTCTGGCTGGTCAGTATGCCAAGCACTGTTTCAACGAAATTTTATACTGACTCTGCAGGGAATCCTGGATACTTGGGTGATTTCTCATCCTCAACTCTGGGCAGGAGCCACAACAAAGTTCACTCTGAGGCATGCCTACTATTGCTCTCTTCCTGATAGATCCTGAAGCCTGTAAAGAAAAGAAAGAGCATGTTTTTCCTATTGGACTCCTGTTTATTCACTGAAAGCAGATTTTCTTGAGAAAGTTTTATTTAAATTCTTTGATTTTAACATATCCTTCACCAGTTGAAACTTAAACCCAAAGTGAAATCCAAGTACATAATCCTAACACCGTGTGTTGGTCTACCATTCAATATACAAGAACATTGTCCCTTTCTCCTTATAAATATGCAACACTTTCACAAAACTCTCTTCTTACCATGAATAATAGGCTGTAGAGGGGTTCTTCTTACCTAGCAGAGGTACAACCGTGGGTAATTTAATCATCAAATAGAATGAGCTTCTTTCTGTGACTCAACATAAGAAAAAGCGCCCTGGCCTGTCAGTAAAATAAACTGTGCTACAGGAAAACCCTTATCCATTGGGACCACCACATGATTAATTGCAGAGCAATGTCCTGCTTTGCTGACTTCACTGGCCTATGAGTTGTTCCAGGGTCATCCCACGCTACCATTCTAATATCAGATGAAGAGAGCTGAGCATGATCACTATTGAGTGCTTACCACGTGCTGGGTCCTTTAACACATATACTCAATCTGCGCACATCTCTATATGTTTTTCTGCCTAGTACAGAGGAGAAACCTGAGGCGTAGAGAGGATAAGTAAGTTCTCCAAGGTCTTGCAACCAGTAATTGAGGAAACGTGATTTGAACCATGCTTAGCTATCACTCTAGTGCTTTCCTGGGCCACACTGTCTGCTCCTGGCCTAGGTTTCCAGTGACAGGAGCTGAAAAACTTTCGGTAATTCACACTGAAGGTCTATGAAAGTGCAGAGTAGCTCTTCTCTTCTAGTCAATGCAGAAATAGGGGGATCAGGGCATGGGGCAATCCTTACAGACCTTAGGTCAGTTTCCAATTCCATTTGGTAGAAGATAAAAATATAATTTCTGACTTGTATTCATGGTTTGGATGCCCTATGGCATGCTTTGATTTGCTCTTTCTACTCTTTACAGGGAATACATCTTAAGTCATAGCAAATAAAGAAACTGATCTTCCTATTGATTGCGCTCTTTTTGGACTGAGAGCATCATTTCAAGACCTTTGCTTCTGAAACAAGTTTAAGGCAATCTAAAGTTAGGATAAGATTACTTAAACAGAAACAAAAATATGAAAGTTAAAATAGCCAAATGGGATTCAACGTTATTCATCCTTGTTCTAGATCAGCCCCTAGAATCCAATTATTTTCTCTTCTTTCTATACACTTGGCTTCTCCCTTTCTCAAAGCACTCACTGTGGCAGGTCTCTGTGACTCTCTTTGTAGACGACTATCATGACCAAAAGAAACAGGAGCGAATTTTCAAACAGACAGTAAAATGTTGTGTATCTGTAGTAGGTTTTATTTCCGTTGGTACTTTCACACAACCTCTTTTGTTGCTATTCCCTTCAGAATCACACTGTGAGAGAACAGTTTTACGGAAGTACAGAGCGCAATTCTAACTCATCTTGAAGTCAGAGAGAAACGGCATACTGTAACAAGAACATTTAAACAAGTGGGAAGTTGCGAAAAGGTGCATTGTTATCTGGGTGTGTGTGTTTGTGTGTGTCAGCGTGTTTACAGTGGGCTGACGGAGTGGTTATTACGTGGAATTACTGTTTGTCGTTTTAAATAGATCATCCCATAAAGTCAATTAATCAAATCTGATTAAATACGCACGAAAGATGTAATTTTTAAAACCACACTTTAAAATCCTATGTGTGAAAAATGTGCGCCTTTGTTAGCAGCGTGCAGGACACACTTTCTCCTGCGTGGATGCCCAGCCCCCCACACACAAAACTGCTCTCTCCAAAAAAACGGCAGGACTGCCTGCACAAATTGTCTGATGAGGTAAGGGAGGATTTTTTTTTTTTTTTGGTCATGGGTAGGCACCGGGAATCGAACCCAGGTCGCCAGCATGGCAGGTGAGAACTCTGCCTGCTGAGCCACCATTACACCACCCATAAAGGAAGATTTTTAAAGTTATGTCTTAACGTGAACTTTCATTGCGTTTGTACAAAACAGTCCACATAAATTCAATTGCCGTGGTTCGGGTAAACATAAATAATTTTTGCTCATTTCATTCTCCACTTACAAATTAAAGTTATTTAATATTAACCAGTTTCATTATTACCACTCTCAGCATATATGAAAGTGTTATATAAATAGTAAAAATTAGCCACAGAATCTCTCTCCTTCTTATAGGCCTTTCTGCCAGATTGGAAAAAAAAAAACTTTTGCTATTCCAACAGGCATTAATATGGACAGTGACCATCAGTTAAATACATATTACTATAAAATAGACTGTGTGTGTAAGCACAGCCCTCTGATTGCATTAACCAGAATGAGAGAGCATGTGTACATAGACATCATACCTACACACCCCACTTATTCTTGAACCTTGTCCTTGGGCCAGATTTCCCCGTAGTGAGTAAAGTAAAAGGTGAAGGAATCTGTCTAAGAGTTGGCCGTTAGCTGCATCTATACTCATTTTGGCATCAGGCCTTCTGTGTCCCAATTTTCACACTCATCAGGAAACAGGTCTTTTACAGTGTGGTGTTTCCTAAGTTCTTGGTACTTAGCAACTTTTTTCAGTACCCAAAGCCCCTTCGAGTGGGTGAATTGCTTTTTTCTAAGGTGTGCCTGACAAGGGGAACTCTGGAATGGAACAGGCAGCAGGTGGGTGTCCAAGTGTGTGCACACACGTACACGCAGGCACACGCACGCACGCACGCACGCACGCACACGCACCTAAAGGCAGTCTCAGAATTCTTGATGCTGGACAATTTCATTAAAATTTCATTTCAGTAACCGGTTGTGACCTCGGTGTTTCCAAGAAGAAAAGGCAAAAATAGCTGATACAAAAGGGAGTTAAAGTAACCTTCCTGAACAAATAAACTGGCAAGTGTATCTAATAATTGTCTGGGTTCAGCATTTTTTTCTGCGATAAATGAGTAAACTTTAAATGTATCTCGGAGATGCACTATCACAGACATTGCCATGGGCAAGTTTTATCCAGTGATGAAACAGTAAGGCCTGGTGAGATAAAGATGATAGAAGGGGACTATCAGGTGCAGCTGGGTAATTACAACTCTCTATTTGGGCTCTGCAGTGATGCTACATGTGATAAGTGGAGAATAATGAAGAAAAAGGAGTAGTGATAATGCAGGAGCTAAATGCTAGCAAATAGCCTATCATAGCCCACAGCCCTCTGAGTGCCTATGGGGACTTTGAACTATCTTCTTCAGTTTTCATCCACAGAAAAAAATACTCTCTTTCTTCTTCCTTTGCTAAATTTATGTCTAGTGGGACAAAAGGCAAAACTGAAAGGAAATCAAGGGTATGTGAAGAGAATATGACCTTTGCAAATAGCTCTGAAGGTCATCATGTAATTATTCCAAAATAAAAGTGTCCTGTAATCTCGCCTGTGCTCACAAAAGATGCAAGAGTATTTTTAATATGTGATTCGTACATGAATTTATTGGGGATCATGGCTTATAAAAGGTCAAGTAAAGTATTTCTAATTATACTCTGTCAGGGAGGGCCTTGGAAGAACACTCCTGCCATTTGTTGCTATTGAGTCGAACTCTAATCACCAGCAAAAGACAAGCCAAAGACTAGCCATCATATGTAAGGAAAAAGAACGCTTCTCGCTGTTATTCCAGGTCCAGAGTTTTAAAACAAAAGCAAAAAAAATTGGGTATTTTAACCTTGGCCCTTTTGTCATTTAGAACTGTGCAAACATGGTCTTTGCCATTCCCTGGGCATGAGTTTAGATCGATTTTCTTTTTTTTTTTTTTTATTTGAAGCTTGACTGAAATGACTGGTGATTGATGAAACTAAAGGGGATGATATGTGAGCATCTGTGTGTACACACGTGTGTACAGTGTGTGCATATGTGTGTGCGTGTAACAGCAAGGGCTCCCTTTATCTGGAGCCTAACTTGGGGCATAAAGGCCCAATGTGCATAACAATCTGACTCCTGCGTGCTAAATGGCCAGAAGAATTACTCTGAGGCACGTGGCTTGTTTAAAATTCTTTCTCCTACTTCAGTTCTATGAAGTGATCTCAGCTGGGGATTTCTTGCAGGGAAAGCAGAGTTGGCTGGGGTAGGAGCTGGAGACCATTTCTCTCACGATTCCCACACCAGCCACAATGAGCAGGTCTGAGCTGCAGATTTAAGTATCTCCTGTGCTAAAGGTGCCTTGAAATTTAGGGCATTTGGGGTAAATAATGGCACGGCTTATCTAACTCATTTTTTAAATTGAGTTATAATTCATATTTACCATTTTAAAGTATACGATCCAGTAGTATTACGTCTATTCAACATGATGTGCAATTACCAATATCTAGTTCTAGAACGTTTTCATAACTCCCAACTGAAACCCTGGACCGGTTAAGTAGTCACTTTCCATTCCCTCCCCACCTCAGTACCTAGCAATAATAAATTTTCTCTCTGTCTCTATAGATATGCCTATTCTGGGTATTTTATATAAGTGGAACCATGCAATATGTGGCCTTCTGTGCCTGGCTTCTTTCACTCACCAGAATGTTTTCAAGGTCCATCCATGCTGCAGCATGGATCAGTATTTCATTCTTTCTATAGCTGAGTGACATTCCATTGTATGGCTCTACTACATTTAATTCACCCTTCAAAGGTTGATAGACATTTGGATTGTTTCCACTTTTTGGCTACAAGTAATGGTGCTATGAACATTTGTGTACAAGTTTTTGTGTAGAGCATATGTGTACAGTTCTCTTGGGTACAAGCCTAGGAGTGGAATTGCTGGGTCACACCATTATGCTTAATCATTTGAGAAACTGCCGGACGGTTTTCCACAGCAGCTGCACCATTTTACATTCTCACCAGCAATATGTGAGGGTTCTCCACATCCTCGCCAACATTTGCTATTTATTTATTTTTATTTATTTTAATAATAGTGATTATGAAGCAGCATCTCAATATGGTATGGATTTCCATTTCTTTAATGACTATTCTTTAATGACTTTTCCTGGGTTTATTGGCCATTTGCATGTCTTCTTTGGAGAAATAGATATTCAAATCCTTTGCTTACTTTATATTTGCATTTTAGAAAAACTTTTCTTTGAAGTTATTACAGATTGACATGAAATTGTAAGAAACAATACAGAGATATCCCCTGTGCTCTTCACTCAGTTTCCCCCAGTGGTAACATCTTACAGAGCTATAGTACAATATCACGACCAGGAAATTGATATTGATAAAGTCCACCAATGTTACTCAAATTTCACTAGTTTTACACTAGCTCATTTGTGTGTGTGTGTGTGTGTGTGTGTGTGTGTGCGTGTGTGCACTTAGCCTCCCTACCCTCCTCCCTATTCCCAGGAAACCACTGATCTATGCTCCATCTCTGTAATTTTGTTATTGGAAGCATGTTATATAAATGGAATCATACAGTATGTTCCTTTGCTTACTTTTTAATTGGGTTGTCTTTCATTGTGTTGTTGGAGTTCTCTGTGTATTCTGGATACATAACCCTCATCAGATATATGATTTGCAATATTTTTTCCCATTCTGTGGATTGTCTCGTCTTTTCACTTTCTTGGTAGTGTCCTTTGACACACAAAAGTTCTTAATTTTGATGAGGTCCAGTTTATCTATTTTTCCTTTGCTTGTGTATGCTTTTGATGGCATGTTGAAGAAACTGTTGCTTAGCCCAAGATCAAGAAGATTTACATCTGTTTCATTCTAAGAATTTTGTAGTTTTCTTAATTAATTTTTAAAAGAGTGCAAATATAAAATATGTTTGAACAGAGTTCCAAATGGCAATATCTAGAACTTGGATTCCACATTGAAATCCATGTAGATAGATATTCCTATAGCTAACAGGAACATATAATAAGTCATGTTCTCATGGTGGCAGCTGTGAACTGGTCTCCTGGGTGCAGAGGGGACTAAGTCACCACCACTGCCTTGGAGAAGTTCATAATGTTGTGAAAGAGACAGACTTTGAACAAATCATTAGAATGTAAAATTGATACATAAATCATCTTCTTCAAACCTCACCAGCTGGTTGAGATAGATATTCAGCTGTGGAACAGACTCAGACATTAAGCCATCTGTCCGAAGTCACACAGCTTAATACAAATTGAATCAAGGCCTGCTCATGTGGCTGCTTATATTACCAGTTGCCATTCTCTCTCCCCTTTGCATCACCATGATCCAAAGTGCCATTATCTCTTTGTGAGACTATTGCACTAGCCTCAATCTTTTCCCACTACAATCCATTTTCTTCCTCCCATTAGCCAGAGCATTCATCCAAAAACATATATCAGCTCACGCTTCTCCCTGCTTAAACCTCTCTAATGGCTTCCCATGAAAACTAGAATAAAATCCATACCCATAGGGTGGATTACAAGCCCTACTCTGACATGGCTTCTGCCTACACCTCTGATACCAACTTGTTTTATTTGCCCCTGTGCTCTCTACTCAAAACAGACCACTCTTCTTCATGTACCTTGAGCATAAAATGCAGGTTCCCTTTGCAGTTATGGTCCCTTTTGCCTAAAACACTCCCCCGACCTCTTCATCTGGTCCCTTCCTTCCTATTATTCAGGTCTCAACTCAAGCATTCCTTTGGTGAGACTATGCAGTATAAAGCAGCTCCCTTCCTTCCTCTGATTCTCTCTCACATCATCCTGGTTTTATATTTTTCACAGGACTTAAGTCAAAATTTTAAAATGAATTTGCTGGTTTATTTTGCATCTTACCCCACCATATTTTAAACCCCACCAGAGCAAGGAGTTTGCCTCTCTTGTTATTTCGTCCCACCCTTTCCTAGAATACTGTCTGGCACATAGTAGGTGATTAATAAATATCAGTTAGTCCTAATGTGCATATTGTTTAGGGGGAGTGAACAATTCACTACTGGTGGGGCAGGGAAAGAGGAAAGGAAGAAGAGGGAAGGAAGGCAGTGTTGAAAAGTATTCAGAAAGAAGACAATTTGAACATTAGAAACTGAAGGATAAAGTCCTATGAAGAAAAGTGGGATGAGGACCTTCCAGAAGAAACAGCCTGTGTGATGTCATACAACTGTGAAATGCTATCCTTATCTTAACATTTTACATTTGTTTTACTTTTCACAGCAATTTCCTAAATGAGTTCATTTAATCTTCCTTCGTATTTTGCAGATGAGAAATTTAGGCGTGCCAGGCTAAGTGATTTCCCAACTTTACACAGAAAGCCGCCAAGAATACAAATTCTGCAGTTGGCTCTTAAAAATTTTGTTCCCAAAATAAAGGATTACTAAAAATTAAATGAAACAAATAACTCCCCAATTTATTTCTCACTCACATCACTGGCTGAGGCGTGTGTTCTTTCCTCCACATAGTGATTCAGGGACCCAGTCTTATTTCATCCTGTGGTTCCACCATATCCTAGGGTCTTGTCATTTGGTATCCAGACAGCGAAAGGAGCAAGAGTAAGGATTAGGTGCAACATCTTAAAACCCTTCATCACTCTACTCACATGCTATTAGTGAGAAATAGTCATAAGGCTCCATCAACCTGCAAAGGGCGCCAACAAATGTAATCCCCACTTGGCCAGCCACTTCCCAGTGTTATTTCCACTCTGTGGAAAGCAGAGCATGGACTTCGGTATACCAATAACTGCCTCTGCCTCCTTATTTCTTTCAGGTGTCATATTTTAAGGTTCTACTAACCTGCGTATAACTTCCTGGATGTAAACCTGGGAAGGCTGGCACTCAAGATAAAGGTGGAAGACAGAAACAATGGTCTATTACTATTAAACATTCTAGCTTATATGGACATTATAGACATTTTCTAGGCCTGTATTGTGAAGGTACATTACCCTTTTTAGCTGTAACATGAACAAACTACACTCAACGGCTCGTCAATATCCTACGTCTCTGTTTATCTCACCTATTTGGTTCTGGAATTTCTATTAAATTGAAAGTAATCAACTTAAATTGTTATTAGCAAGTTGTTAGCTTGAATAGGTTGGAACTCTTGAAACCAACTTGCATATCAAAATAGTTTCAGTTTTCATGTTTATTAAGTGACTCTACAATTATGAAGTACTCGTTATGTGTCATGGGGCTAAGACAAGAATTAATGATCATTACAGTGATGCTTAATCTTTTATAAAGCTTGTGTCATCTTCTAAATCTCTTAAATATTTAAAAAAGAGATCCTTACACCTGAAACTCAAATTACAATCTCTCTTGATTTAATATTTCTCTTTCAAAACTCATATTTTACTTCTGGAGTCATATTCCAAGATACTCTCCTGAGAAAATAGGTCTTCACACATATTACAATAATTCACCACTCCTTCACTGGTGCTTTGCTAAACTTTTCTCTTTTAAATACATTTTAAACAGGAACAAGTTTTTCCCAGAAATCTACATTCTTCCCATTAAAATTCTTATGTTCAACCCTATTTGATTTCAGGAGAAGGTACAGATTTCAGAGCATAAATTAAAATCTTGGCTCTTTTATAAATTTTTTATTATATTTTCTAATCATAGCTAACACTGACACACAACCATACATACCAGTACTGTTCTAAGATGGACAGATAGATAGATGATAGATAGCTAAGTCATATATATATATATATATATATATTCATATAGTCATTAAGTCATTCAATTCTCACACAACAACCTTACCAATTTTAATTATAATCTTTACCTCCATTTTCTAGATGAGGAAACAAAGACAAAGGAAATTAAATAGCTTGCCAAAAGTCATGTGGCTGAGAAGTGCAGGTGCCAGGGTTTGAACTCAGGCTGCAAATGTTCTTAACTTCTATAGACTAGTAACTTGTATTTTGAAAGGAATATACCATTATCAAATGTTAGATGTTAGACTTTGGAGATAAGACCCCTCTCTTCATTCTGAATCATAGGGGTAGTCAATGACAGAATTGAAACAATGTTTTCCATTGCTCTTTCACAGCCTGCAATGGCATTACCACATGGCACAAGTTTCTAAAATACAGAAACTGCCAACCATCTTGTTTATTATTGTTTTTTAACATTTGCTGTTCTTCAATTTCTATATTGATCTAGAGCAACCTAATTTGGAAACTGATTCTTTTCCTTCTCTTTCTTTAATTCAAGGTTATTGGCATATCTCTTATTTGTCAAGGTAAATTTTAGAGACACTAGAGCAATATCTACTCAAAAAAGGTAAATTTTGGAGACCCTGGCGCAATATCTACTCAGCATTAAACACTAATCTTTTTAGTGTAAAAAAATCAAATGGTCTCGGTTCTTCATAGAATCACCTACAGTTATCTCCCCGTCCTCTCCTCCTCCATCTTCACTGAAGTGGGTAGAGGAAGTAAAGTATGAAGACTTAATATCTCAAATACAGAATTTATCATCTTTCCTGGAAAATACCTGTGCCTTCTCATGGTTTCCTTTCAGTGAATAGCACCATCATCTAGAGCAGCACGTAAGCTGATAATCATCTGTGGTCCTCCTTTCCTGTGCCTTTCACATCCAATTAATTACTAAACTCTATTGATTGTGCCTCTAAAATATCTCTATACAGATCTCCCAATCTTTTGCATTCCCTCCTCTTTAAGCCATTCTCCACTTTGTAGTTGAAATGATTTTTCTAAAATGGTGTTCTCTAAGCCATCATTTAAAATCACTTAAAGATGTTCTATTGCCGTTAAGATAAAATCTAAATTCCTGGCATACAAGTTCTTGTGTTCTGGCCCATATTACTTGATCAGTCTCATTTCCTATCATTTTTCATACAATCTCAATAATTATTCTCCAGCTACACTAAATATTTAAAACTATAACATAAAATTTATCATTCTTCTCTCCAGTTAACTCTTGCTCATCTTTCTTTACGTGGTACTCTAAGAACCCCTTTCTCTCCCTTTTTATTTGCAACATCTCTGCACAGCAGGTACTACTATTGCATTCTAGATTTCAGGTGCCTTTCCTCTGAGGTCCATTAGGTTTCCTTATTTTAAGGTATTTTCATTGTTGACTAACACGTCTTTCCTTCAATTAGGCTTAACATTTATTGACGGTAGAAACTACATGTATGTAAATTTTTACTTCTCATTTTGTAGATTAACTGATAACTCTAGAAAAACAGACATGGAAAAATTAATATTTTCCATCAAAAGTTTCTCATTAGATTGAGTATTTATATTTAGAGAATCTAGGATCAAAACTTAGACATGGTCTGTTGAGTAGATTAATCCAAAATTATCCAACTTATAAAATGGCTGATCTCCATAAATTGAAAATGTTTTTTTCTCAGCACCGTGATAGCAGAGGCATAAATTAAGAGACCTTTTCCCCTTTCCTTGAGAATTATCTTGTGTCTTGTTCAAAAACTGATGTGATTTACCCTCCAACTCTGCTGGAGTTATAGTCACAATTATTAGCTCCAATAATTCAATTGGCTTAAATCTTTACCAGTTTAAACAATGCTACAGATCAACCAGGGCTGATAAAGGAGCTAAGTACACTGTTCTTAAGAAACTCAAAGACTATCAGTACAGCCATTTTACCTGAGAGATTCCAATAAAACTTTAATAATAACCGGCAATCACAGTAATAACAACAAACATGATTAATAATAATAATAATACTCAGTATTTAGGCCTTTCATCCATGGATCTGAAACTCTTTATATAATCATTAATTATGACTGACACCCTTGTGAGCTGAATGTTCACAGTATCCAGAAAATGGGCTGAACCACTGTCACTGAAAATAATAACCCAAAAGCTCAAGACAGAATGGCACAAAATGGATAACCCACAAACTGTGTGTTTTCCACCAAATGCTAACTAAAAATTCTTTCCAGTACATTGACTAGATGGTGATTGCAAGAAGTAAAATTGATAGAGAGAATGGCAGGCAGGTATATGAAAATCAGGTATTGCATGAGGTGTGATTACTAAAAGCATCCCAATTAAGAGAGTGTTCTTTAAAAAAGAGTTGTGCCAGGAAAATAAACTCTTTTCCCTAAACTGTCCCCAATTCAATCTACACATACTCTCAAATTTTTCATATACCAAAAATTTGACCCTGAGAAATAATTTTCAGTATGGATATAACTTAAAGGAAAATTTGGACCGCGTGTCTGTTTTTCCTAGTTTTTACTTGGGCTGAATGGGTACACTTCTGTTTTCATAATGAAGACTTGGGGATATTTAATGGAAGAGTTTCATGTGATTCATCAGTAACTTAGACGGGAAATGGATAGGTTAGGAACTGTCAGAGAAGAAGCAAATAGATGCCTATGTGATCATTATGCTTCCAAATTTAAAACAAAAACAAACAAAAATAAAATGAGAGGAAGAAAGAAGAGTGGTATAATGCAAAAGAAAAGTATTTACTCATCTAACAAATATTTTTTGACATCTACCCAAAGCAAGGCATTTTGAAATGTCTAAATGCACATGTGTTTGCATAAGATTATAAAAGTAATTCCATTGCATTATACTAAATGTTTTGGTCTTACTCCATTCTCACCAGTTTTGTACGGCAGTTTTGTTTAGGAGAGATGCTTTGGTACAAATTTAATATACTAATCTGTTTTCTAAAGAATGCAATTTTTACTCTCATGATATGATCTCAGTTATGTTAGGTTCTTATTAGGCAGAACATCAAGTGGGTATGAGACATCATTTGGACCTGCACATATGACAAATGAGTTTGACATATCAAGTTAATAATTGATAGCTTTTGTTTGACTTATGTGCTCAGGCTTTCATGAAACTTCATCTTAAATCACAAATTTCACTCAGAATGAAGAGCACATTGACCTATGACCTTTGGCCTGACTCCTACCCTAACCCTTGTGTAGCCTGCGGCTCCTTTATCATACTTGGTTTCATCATTTAACTGGAGGAAATATTTCAATGTATGCATGTAGCTTAGACATCACATTTATCATACTTTCAACCACCAGAAGAGAAAATGGAGACTTGTGGAGACTGAGGGTCTTGCCCAGGTCACAGGCTAGATGATGGAGAATTTCAATTAGAAATCAGACCTTGTTCTTTTTGCTCTACTGAATGCATATCGTAGCTGACTACTCAGCCCTTGGCCTGGAAATTAGGATTTGTTTTAGCCTAAATTTGGCAACCACCCTCTCCATGCTTCAGCACTAAAGAGCAGAATGAACCAATTAACAAAAAAACAACACATACAGAGATCAGCAAAAAAGCCCCCCTACCCAATCTATATTACTTCGATAAAGTACATCAGCTTTCTTCTCATATAATCCCTATACTTGACTCAGAAATGAAAAATCCAGTTTACTTTCAATTTCCAGATTACCTTCAATTCCAAGACTGATTAACCAAGAAAGTAGTCTTGGTAAATATGTACGACTCAAGATTTTCAGTTTAGACACGGTTTTACACGGTCTCCATCTTCACTTCAATTCATATTTGAGTATTTTGCTTTTTCCTTCATTGTTGAATAGCGTTTCAAACACTAGTAATTCTCTTTTCACTGGGCATCAAATCTATGGTTCTGGTCTATCTTTGTAATCCCCTTACTTACAGATATTGTCATTTTATTCCTTTCTTAACCTCTTTTCCTTCCCATTAATTACACCTTCAATATTTCTTAACAACCGTCATAGCCAAGTAACTGAAGGAGACCCACAAGCAGTGAATTTTTTCTCAAATCTCAATTTCCCATCAGCTTACCCATCTGGGCAGCTAGTTCAGAGCAGCTCATTCAGTTGTAACTTTATGAGATGAAAAGTTCAGCTAAAGATCCGCACAATCTTATAAAATGGAGGAAGCTTTGCTCCTTTCATTCCATTTGATAGTTTTCTCTAGGTCTTTTCAACTGGATCCAACACAGCCATTTCAGAACCTTCTCAGGAAAAGATCCAGTCAACTCAAGAGATAAAGCAGCACAGAGTATGAAGAACCCACAGAACTAGGTTTGGATATTACCTTGAATCTTGCTCACTTTGGGTCTTTGCATATAAAATGAGAAATTTCATTGAGCCCCAGTTGGCTCATATTAAAATTGGTGTAGTAACATCTACATCATATAGCTGCAGTGAGAATCAATCAAATGAGGTTTTAGAACCAGATGTCTTGCATTTAGCATATAGTGAGAACATAGTAACTTTTCTTTCTTTTTTTTTCTTTGCATGGGCAGACACCCGGAATGGAACAGGCACAGGGAATCAAACCCAGGTCTGTGGCATGGCAGGCAAGAACTCTGCCTGCTGAGCCACGATGGCCCACCCCATAGTAACTTTTAACACCCCATATTCATTCTAGAATTGACAAGCAGAGGAAGCAGAGACAACAGCCCTTCCAGGTACCCCTATAAACATACCCCACTTTGTCTAGGAGTAAAGCACATTCTGGGAAGAGAAAGAGTTCGCCTAGCATGTCTGGGAAAAGTTTTTGACTTTTGTCATTTTTTTTAAAAGGTAGTTAAAAAACAACAAACTGGACTCCTGGCAGATGCTTATTATATTGCTACATTGTATTTATATACAGCATATAGTGCCTTGCATCTGAGAATTTCAAAGCTTTAACAAGCATGACTTCTTATTCCCTGTGGGATGGGTAGCAAGCAGTCATCAAGCCTACTTTACAGCTGAGGCAATTGAGGCACAGAGAGATTGAGTTACTGATTCCAGGTCAGTAGTGAGCTAGTTGCTATAGAAAGACTGAGAAGGTTGCAAGTCCAGTGGTTTATCTGTTATCTTTGTTCTCACTCCATGGATTCACAGTTACAGGCAACATACTTGCAGCAACAAGAATAGGATGCCTTAGGAGGGAAAATAAAAATAACTGAACAGTGGAAAACAAATGTTAGCCATGCCACCTGGATCCTGAGGACAGACTTAGGAAAAGCAAATTACCCAAACCTGTTTAGGCCACAACTTCCATTTAGCTAACTGTGTGACACGGGACTGATTTCTGAGCCTCTGTCTTCTCATATTTACAATGGGAACTTTTACTAAATTAGTGGTTGTTGAACTGCTTTTTAAAAAGCTGTTAGACTTCTTTTTTTAAAATCCTATGTGGTTGAGAGATTTCAGCATCAAGAGGTTATCCTGGAAGTTATTCTTATGTATTATACAAATATCCCCTTTTTAGTTTTGGTGTATTAGAGTGGCTAGAGGGATATACCTGAAAATGTAAAGCTGTGTTCCAGTAGT
The DNA here is from genome assembly GCA_004026745.1 of Myrmecophaga tridactyla. NCBI lineage: Eukaryota > Metazoa > Chordata > Mammalia > Pilosa > Myrmecophagidae > Myrmecophaga > Myrmecophaga tridactyla. The sequence continues at coordinate 26,729 of PVIY010011041.1, read as the reverse complement.
CTTGATTTTTGAAGATGATTGTATAATGATATAGCTTTTGCAATATCATTTATGTGATTGTGAAAACCTTGTGTCTGATGTGCCTTTTATCTAGGGCATGGACAGATAAGTAAAAAAGTATGGATAAAAAATAAACAAATAATAGGGGAACAAAGGTTAAAATAAATTGAGTAGATTGAAATACTAGTGGTCAATAAGAGGGAGGGGTAAACGGTATGGCATGCATGAGCTTTTTCTTTTTTATATCTTTTACTGGAATGATGCAAATGTTCAAAAGAATGATCACAGTGATGAATACACAATTATGTGATGATATTGTGAGCAATTGATTGTATGCCATCTATGGAATGTTTATATGTCAAGAATGTTTGTGCGTTTGTTTGTTAAGTTTTTATAACAAATTTTTAAAAAAATCCTATGTGGAACTCTAATATATAAAACAGATGAAAAAGCCAAGATAAGTCCAGTCACCCCCTTCAACCCGACAGCCCTAGAGGCACCCAAAGACTTGTGGTGTTCTTGAATAATATTGAAAACCCCTGGAAAAGATTATTCTAAACTCTTGATCCTAAAGTCCCAAGGGAAATCTCTCTTTGTTTAAAGACAGAATAGTAAGGTGAGTTGCAAATATGAGTACTGTTTATGTTATCATTGATAAATATGTGGTCTAATGAAGACTTAAGGAAAGAGTATAAAACTGGAGCATTGTAAGTATAGTTAGACTTGGGCTGATGGTGGAACTCATAGTAGGTTTGGATATGAGGAAGCCCCACTGCTTCTACCTTAGTCAAAATCTAACCTGCCTATCCTGACCTGATTCAGTTGACCAAGAGCAAGTCATTACCACTTGCTCAGGATTCAGGATTCCTCTGGGTCACCAATGGTAAGAGCAGAAGATCTTTCATGCCATGCATGTATCAAAGAGTTCATGGCTAGATGTGGGGAAAATTTGTATATGCATGAAAAGCAGAGAACAAAACAAGAAGCCAAAGGAAATTGATCTGGTTGCAATGATTTCTCCAATTCTTCTCCTGTGTGGCAGGTATAAGGAGTTCATTCTAAAGCCACTTCCCTCCAGGAAGACATCTAAGCTTCTATATACAGAACCCACAGATAGAGTTTTATAACCTACTAGATTATGTAAAAACTCACCAACCAGACCAAAATTTTTCTGGTCGTTACCGTTACCAACGTGCCTACTCAAATCTATGGGTCAAGGAGCTATTCTTTTCCCCTAAAGACTGAAGATCTGCCATGGAGAGAAAGGAAGAGGGTAGGACCTGACAAGAGCATTTTAGCAGAGTGAAGTTGGGTTATGACTTAACTGTAGAGAGGTCTTGGAGCTGAGCATGAAGTGGAGGTGGCTTTGGTTCATTCTGCTCCTCTCCCAACATGTAATCCTAAGAAACAATGGAGAAAGAGAGATGTTGTAGAGAGAAATGAGATGTTTGGCAGAGACTTAGAAATTTATGGAATAGAACTTCAAGGAGACCTGTCCTAGTCTTGACTGAGCACCCAGACAATTCCTTAATTCCTATATATTCCTCCAGCTTTACTATCAACCAGAAATATCCAACTAATTAACCCTTTCCCTGATCTTGTCCCCCTACCATCTATCTTCTTCAAAATAGCTTACTTTAATAATAGCATAATAATAATTTATTGAATGCATACTCATATGCCAGGAATTGCGTTGGATATTTAATATATATTGTCTCATTAAATCCTTACAACATTCTGCATTGTAATAGGTTTTATTATTCTCATTCTACTGATAAGGATACTGAGGTTCACACAACTAATAAACAATGGCTTACTGCATTCAAGCCAAAGTTGAGTAGCTGCCATGACAGAGGTGCTCAACCTCTTTTGTAGGGGGCTTCAGCCACCGTGAGTGACTTCCCATGGCTGACACCCAGGGATGGATGTAATGTTGTCAAACCATAAATGAGAGAGGCTGCTGGGGAGCTAGTACTAGCTCTACCCCCTTACCACTCAAAGAAGCAAATTACTACAAAGACAACTTTGATTCCATTTTATGTCATAACTTTTGGCATTAGTTATCTCAGACACATGATGATGGCCCTCTGCTCCCCATTGTTACCCAACACTGCTGTTGGGAACTGTACTGCACTCAGCTATATATACAGACTCTTGGGTAACCTCACCCCTCATGAATCAGTCAGATCCCTGGAGAGAAGGCTTTTTTTCTTTGTACTTTAATGCTTGCAGTTTTATGCCCAGTATCTGCCACAGGTTCTTAAATAAAGTGTTAGTAAAAAAGGTCAAACAAGTTTGGGAAATGCTGAATTAGAAAGTGTGTTGCAGGACTTCAGGATTTTGTTATGTGCTATGATTTTTTTTTTTTTTTGAAGAGGGCTATACCCTGAAAATTAGCATAGCTATATATAATAACAGCTAAAGTAACCGAAAAAGAGATCAGGCATCAATTAAACTTTAAAATGAAGCCAGTCTGGCTGGGCTTAAGGTAAATGAGAATGCAGAGTAACAGACAGTAGTGAATATGCGCTAGACCTTCACCTACTGTATGAGACCAAAGGCAGAGAGGTTTGTTATGTTTAGAACCTAAATTTTCTGTAGCACATTATCTAAATCAACCTGTCTGGATAGCTCATCTAAGCGTTCTAAACTCCTGGAGTCTAGAACAAGAATGAGACCCTGTGTTTCTGTATAATTTAACATAATACCAGATACATCTCAGACTGTGGTGAGCTGTTAATTTAAAAATAATGGTAGAGTCACTTGAGGGTCCAAAGGCAGGAAATATATATATATGGAACTATTAAATTCTCCCATCTGGGAAACCCTGGGTACCCTCTCAACCACTGGGGACTCTCAAGAAAATAGGCCAAGCCTTAGCTTTCGAGGCTTGCCCATAGGAAACTTATCTCTGTAGGATAGAAGTTAAGACTACCTATAACAAGGCCTAAGAGTTGCTCCACGAAGGCTCTTTGTTGCTCAGATGTGACTTCTTGATTTCTCCAAGTCCAACTCTGCAAGGAAAATCATCCCCCCCAACCAACCCATGCCCACACACCCCCTGACGTGAGACTTGACATTCAGGAGTGGAAAATCTCCCTGACAATGTGGAGTGTCTATTCTGGGGATGAGTCTGGCCCTGGCACCGTGGGATCGATAACACCTTCCAGACCAAAAGGGGAAAAAGAAATGTAATAAAATAAGGCATCAGTGGCTAAGAAAGATCAAATGAAGTCAAGAGGCTATTCTAGTGGCTACTCTTATGTAAGCTTCAGTTAGATAGTGTTGGTTGCCATGGTCTACTAAACCTCAACCAATGCCACTCTTGTTGACTCTCAAGAACACCTGGGGCTCAAACTGAGATTCTATAGAGGCTTCATGCATCAAGTTTGCTTTCCTGGAACCTATAATTCCCAGAGGGTTCCAGGGTCAGATAAATCCTGAAACCCAGAGACACCAGCCTCCCCAAGATTACTCATTAATTACATCCCCCTATCTTTCAATATTGACACCCTTTCTCAACATGAAAAATTCAGAAGGGACCCTACCCAGAGATCCCTGCAGATTGGGAGAAGGATCAAAGGAGCGGGAGGAGGCCTAACATAGAAAAAAGGATTTAACAAATGAGTATGACTGCTGAATTACTATATTAATATTCCTTCTAGCCTCCAATGTTTGGGAGCAGCTAGAGGGAAAAAAAATCTGAGAGTGGAATGGTAGCCCATGACAAACACTGGGATCTTTTCTGTAACTAGTTGTTGAAGAGTACTTTGAAAATTATTGCTTTTTCCTTTCTTTGCTTTGCACATATGTATAATATATTTGTATATATATTTTACAATTAAAAAGTGAGGGAAAAAAGAAGAAAAGGGCTACAATACAGTGTTTCTCCAAGTAATACATGAAAGCCTATTTATTTATGACCTTTTGGAAAATGCCAACTTCGACTTATACATGATGAGAATTTTCTCCAGATGATCACAGGTTCCCAGACTCCATCTCCAAAAAGCAGTGTGCTCCTGTTCCCACCTGGCCTGCAGATGATCTCAGCCTTTCACAGAGGACCCCGTGGTGGTGGGGTCTCAGTGGGCCTGCCAGGGCTGCCACCCCCACTGCTACACCAATATTTTCCACATTCTCCCTCTGCCTCCTTGAGGAAAGGCTGGGGTCTTGATCCTAGGAAAGGGAAAGGATCAGAGAAATTAGGTAATTCAGGGAATGGATGAGGTCTTTCAAAGTTTAAATGGGAGAGACAGAATCAGAAATGGTTCGTGACAGTGATTTGAATGGGAAGCTAATGTGGCTTGTGCATGACTGGCAAGGAAAGCTTAACAGGAAAACAAAACATAAATAAGGCATGGATCAGAAATGAGGATGAATTTCACACATCCTTGAATGTAAAGAAGTTATTCTGACTCTCACGGTGTCCAAATTTTGAAAGAGTATGCACAGGTAGGGATTAGTGAGTAAATTTTCTAGGTACTAATCTGCAGCCTAGATGGAATCATCATACAGAAAATCTTCCGAGAAAGTTAAAAATGGGGAAGTTCGTGTTTACATCTTATTGAAACATGCTAGAGGTCAGAGAGTTATGGATCACATCAAGGGACCCTAGACCACTGCTTCTCCTATAGTCCCCTGATTGGACAGCTTCAGTAAAAATACAAATTCTCAGCCCCAGCCCAGGCCCACTGAACCAGGAACTCTGGGGATGGGACTCAACTTTTTTGCTTGAACAAACCCTCTAGGTGGCTCTGAAGCACATGATAGTTTGTGAACCAATCTGTTTGTTCCAATGAATCCCCAATTTTAGATGAGAAAAACAAAGCCCAGGGTGAATCAATAAAGATTCACTGAATGAACACATTCACTGAATGTGTAAGCTCCAAAAAATTTGAAAATTTGGTAATTTTGCTAGTTATTTATTAAAAAGGAAACTAGATTTCTTTTTTCCAAAAATCAGGAGAAAATTGATGCTTCTAGTGAAAAATGTCATTAGTTAATTGCCAGAGATAAATAGGGTAATCAAAATAGCTGCCTGCTTTTTGATTCATCAAATGTGAATTTAACATGCATGATTCTGAGTAAATTTCCATCAGAATTCTCATACTCACTGCTATATTCTTGGCCTCTGAGACAGTGTCTAGTAAATGACAGGCACTCAATAAATAGATATTGAATATACGAATCAATTTCACAAAGACCATTGGCAAATACTTTATCCATTTCCTTCTGCAATTAAGGGCCTCTGCTCTAGTTGTAGCTACTCTGGTGTTCTAAAACACCATATTCCCTTGCATGGAATAATTTTGACCAGTAGCTCAATTTCTTCCCAAATCTATCCAAAAGCTTCCAAAAGTAGACAGAAAAGGAGGAATCAATTATGAAAATTGAAAAGCTAAAAGAAAACCTTGAAACACTACCCTTGTAAGATTTCCCCCTGAAATGAATCTGGTCAGCTTTCAAAGCATACGGGCAATTTAGAGTAATTTTTTAAAAAACTAAAATTTTGGTATTTTTTTTTCTTTACCAGGAAACAAATAGAAAATGCAGGCTTAGCATCTGTGGAAAATTTTATTTTTAGAAAATGGAGAAAATATTGAAAGGAGATCCCAGGGAAAGAGGATTTAAGAAATGAAACAATTTTTTTTTTTTAAAAAAAGAACTCAAAGCATAGAAACACCTACACAGAAAAAAAAATCAAAATTAAACAATTTTAAGTAATTGATTTATTCTATCTGACTAAATCCTTTCCTTTTTTCTCCACAGTAAGTTGCTGACTTCTTCACTTGAAGTGTTCTCATTCCTGTCTCCTATTTTTCTCTGAATTTTTTGTCCTAGTAAGAATGTAACCAAAAAATAATTTATTTTTTCTTTTAAAGAAATAATGTCTGCACCAGGAGGCCCTATGCAGCATATTTTATTAGTCCAATAATCCTTACATCTGATGGTTAAAGCACTTGGCATTGCCAAGTACTCAAGACTTATATTACTATTAAAATTCTTTATTGAAGAGCATCAGCAACCAAATTATACAATCCAAAATCTTACAATTACATATAATAAAAATACTATGCCATTAAGTCATTTACTTCGGAACCACATGAAGTTAGTCCTTCAGTAATTTATATCAAACTTTTTACATGATACATCTCAATTTACTGACAAATTCTGGACTGCATTTTAGAAACCCAAGAAAGAAAATTTTTTCTGATTTTCATTCTTTGCTTTGTACCTCAATAAACAAAATATGCCACTGGGGAGAGGGACACTGCAGATCCAATCATCTTTAAAGTGGTATATAAATGTTAACAATTACCAAAGCCCCTATTCCAAAGACTTTACTTCTTTGGCTGTCGTAATCAGAAGGAGGGGTCTAGGAAACCAGCTATTCTGAAGGTGAATTTTTTAGGGTTCATGCATATCCTTGGGGACAAGGATTCCACCAGCCTTAAAGGGACAATGATTTCCCCGATATGCCAAACAAGCAGTTTATTTCTGGACATTTTTTATCAATCATCTATTATCAGCAATGCAGCAACAAGAAAGTGTCCAGCAATGCCACGAAGATTGCAGCTACCCAAATCTCAGTGCCCCTGGAATTTAAAGATCTAGAGCTATTGCTATTTACTGAGCTCTGTTAATGGAGCTACTTCTCTGAGCTTTCTTAGTAAAATACAAATGTAAGCCAGAGACACCCCCGAAAGTGAAAAGTAAATAAAGGGAGTATGGTCTTAAGGACAGAAAGCCAGAGCTAATGAGTGGCAGTGCAAAAACTAGTCCTACCACTGGTCTCATCATCTTTAAGAGCTTTCCTAATTTCCATCTTCATAAAATGGGGCTAATAAATGTACCTGATAATCAGGGCAATTTTTCTCTGACCTGCATATTTTAATAGGGCTTCTCTGAGTCTTTGGCAAAATGCTCTTAGCCACCTTCGAATGCTCTGGTCTTGGGAGAAGTCTGAAATCTGAACTACTATAAAAACAATGTAAATAATATTGCAGTGGAGTTGCAAATTTACTTATAAAATTTTGATATGCAAAGAAAAAAATCACTTCTCTTTTTTCTCCCACTGTAATTGGTCTCCTTTTCATTAGTGGCAACCCAATTAAACTCAACCTGACCCAATAACTTCAGCACATATTTTTAAGGTAACTTGGTCTCTTTTGGATAAATGCTAATTCTTTCAGATTAGCATTCCTGTGCTTCCTTCTGCTCCTTTCCAACATGGCAGCTCAGGTCTACATCAAGGTACAGGGAAGGTCAAGGGGCTTGAGTCTATCAGTGCAGGTCCCTGTCCTGGCCCCACATCCAATGTTGGCACTGGAGGAAAATGAACTTGACATCTGCGGGGTTGACTCAGCCAGGGTATGAGAGTTCTTCCTGGCTGGGGGTACACCTCAGCCTTCTAGTGGCAGCCCTGAGACAGGGCTGTGGCTCCCATTTGGTCCCTGTTGTAGGTGATCCACTTGGGAGGCCTGAAGGTCTGCCACCTGTCACCCTACTGCAGTAGCCATCTGGAAAGCTTGCCGGGCAACAACATCTGCCATCTTGTGCATCCCTGTTCAGGGACGACTCTGGATGTCTTCTCTGTCCCTACACAGTTAATAGCTGAGGTTGAGCCTTGGGAGCAAATCCAGGCCCTCCCCTGCCACCCTGCCACGCTGGGAGAAGTGGAAAGAAGACCCTGCCTGCATTTTCCCCAGTTAGCCAGCATTCCCCTGCCCCCAACCCCCCTCCATTGCATGGTGGTACCCTCCCTGCTTCTTTGGGTGAAACCTGACTTACTGGGCATAGATGGCACATGGGTTGAATAATTTTGAAACATTGGCTTGATTACAGTATGAATTTCTCTTAATAAGGATCCTAAATCCCAGGAAGTGTGCCTTCCTTTCCATCCCTACCGATGCCCTGTCTTGGGTTACAGCCTTCCAAACTGAGCTCCTGCCCCTAAACCTATAATCCTTCAAGACATCCCTTATGCCAGTGGGTTCCATCTGATTCTCAACATCGGTGAGGAGCTTTGTAAAATACAGGTTCCCCACCTTACCCCTTCTTAAACAGAATTTCAGGAAAAAAACAAACAAACAAGGTGCAGAATAGAGATATAATATACTGCCTTTGGGCTAAGAAACGGAGGAAAATAAGAATTCATATTCTCATATGCTCATATTTGCATAAAAGACAGGAAGGAAACCTTAAAACAAAGCAATAGGTAATCTGTTTTTGTGTTACTGAGAATGTGAAGATAAGAGGGGATGACTATGTAGGGGCAAGTTTCCCCAAATTTATCTGTTTATATGATTTTGAGTTTTTAATGTTTTAATATTTATTCAGAAATTAATAAATTAAAGAGATTTTGCTTTTATTTTGTGCTTTTGTGGTTCTGATGGTGAGCTGAGTCTGGGAACCCCACTCTGTAGGGTTATTGAGACATTTCTAAATCCAAATCTGATCATAACACACTGCTAAAACCCTTCAATGATTTCCATTCACCTTCAGGATAAAATTCAACTTATTTTGCTTATACTGTGAAGCCTTTTATGATCTGCCTTATTCCCCACTGCGGCACTCTCCACCCCCACAAAGCATTCCAGACTCTCTCCCATTTCCTTGCTTTCTCCTCCAACCTGTCCTCTGCCAACAGCCTCCCTGAAATGTCACATTATTTTACCAGCAAGATGCAGTCTGGCATCACTCTACCATCTTGCCTTTCCAGAATTCTCCAGAATATACAAAGATTCTCCTTCTATGTCCCATTGCACAATAATTTTTTTGCAATGGTCTTTCTCCTTTTTACCTCCAGGACAATAGCATTCTCGGTGGTATACTGTTTGTTGAATGAGTGAATAAATGATTTTCAGTGTTAATAAAAATGTTTTAAAATAATGCAATATACACAGAATAAGATGCATTGGACTACTTAAGTTACTGAATTAAAAAAAATGTGTGTGTGTGTGTGTGCTTTAGTATGCAAACAGGATAAAAGTATGACCAGGAAAATGGGCTATAAGTGTTAAAGAGAGACTGCTGAGCACGTTAATGGATAGATAAGAATCATTTGTAGTTGGCATGGGCTTTGGGCGCCAACAGTGCCTTGGTCAACGTCAGGGCTTACTCTTAAGCAAGGAAAGTGTTTCCCTTGTTTACACAGTGAATTTTGGGAAGGGGCTCTTTTTTCATGGAAAAAAACAATGGTGATTTTACTTTTATTCACACCCAAATAATCACAAATTAGGAATGAATGTAAACGAGGCCACACAGTGTTCATAATCATGATATGAATTTATTCCACAATGAAGTGATACCTTGTGATTTACATGATAGGAAAATAGTTTATTACTTTCTACATGAAAAAAACTTGTAAAGTCTTCTCTCTCCGAATTTTTCTTTCTTACCTTTCAAACAAACTTCTAAAAAAAATCCATGATCGTGGAGACATATTAACTTTTTATAGAATTTTTATTTTATAATATTAAATTATTAAAAGAAATTTGTGCTCATGAAAATATGAATGTCATCTAACTTATAGATAAGATCTTCATCATGTTAACAATTCAGGTAGCTTTTGGAATAGACTTATCTAGCTAAAACTGCTCTCTGAAGAGTATGTTTGAACCAGTTAAATGCTAAGTCTGATAGATAAACAAAGTTGGAACAAGATAAATTGATGGTATTTTCATTTTCCAAAGAATGCTAATTCTCAAATACTGGATCATCAAAATGATCCATAAAAGAATTTTTTTAAGTAGGTACCATGAATTTATTTAGCTTGCTGCCATATGTGAAATGTGGTTCTAATGAGGGATTAAATTTTTGTGTGAGTTATGAATCCTTTGAAATTGGAATCCAGAAGATTATATGTGGGAGACAATTCTTCCTTTCCTAATTAAGTGGGTAGCATTGTCTTCACTATCCAGCTGGTTTTTCAGAAACTGAAGTAGGCATTCCATGTAAATATAATTTCATTTTATGGAAAGTAAGCTCTCCCACACCACATGCCTTAGTTTCTTTAGATGTAATGTGGCATGGTCATAAAGACTGACCCTCCCAAGTGAAATGTGAAACCAGCTGTTCCAAATGTCTTTATATTTAGCTATTAACTATTAAGAGCAACAACTGCATAAAATAGAAGCCCTTGGTATAATAATCATTTTCGCAGAACTAATTCCCTCAAATAGGCATGTCCTAATGAACCAATAAAACTTGCCTTGTCGTGTCTGAATGCAGCATTACCACCACTCAGAGTTGGTTATAATTGGTAAGCACTGCCCAGGTGAAAGTGGGAGGCGGGGAGGCTTTATGTAATAATACTTTATCCCGGGCTTCCACAGGGCCTTTCATCTGAGGATCTCAAGGTACTTGACAAACACTAATTAATACTCATGACACCCCAGTGAGGAAGGTAAGTATTATTATCCCCATTTTACAGAGGAGGGAATGGAGAGGTTAAGCTGGGTAACCTGGTGAGTCAGGGGCAGGCAGAAGAATCCCTCACACGAGCTTTACAAGGGGCTGCTATTGGAGAGATTAAAGGAAATGTGCCTCATTTTCAAATACCCCAAGGTGAAAACATCAATTATAAATGGGATCACAATTAAGTCATTTGATTCTAACAGTAATGCCATCATGTCATCTTCAAGCTTTATTAAAAAAAAAATAAAAATTTTGTTAAAATTGGTTTCTTGGACTTTCTGAAGTATACAATAAAGATTATCTTATCATGGAAGAAGCAACTGTAGAAATCTATGCTAAGCAATTTGTTAAGGTGACCAAAAATTGCATCTAATGTTTTAGTTTAGTGGGTCAGATTCTTGCAACAATTGCAAACTCCCCAAGGACAGACAGCGAACTTTTCAGCTTTTATACCCCTAGTGCTATGGTCTATCAGTCACATAGCTCGATACATGTTATATAAATCAATGAAGCACCCACTAAGTGCTGAGGTGCTAAGCGGGCATATAAAGATGAACAGAAAAAAAATCCCACCTGCAAGAGAGCTAGTAATTTAACAAGAGATATAAACAGGATACAAGAAAGTAATCAAAGATGGGTGGTAGGGATGATGAGATGGAACGTACCAAGTGTTCAGTGTGAAATACCAATGTTCTAGGTTCAAATTGGAACTTAAAGTTTTGATGAATTCCCAGATTATAAAACCATTGCTTTTGGAAGCTGCGTTGGCTTTTACAAACTATTAGGATAGTCTTATTGGTTAAAGTCACTTGGCTTTCTAACTACCCTTTGGGCTTTTAAACTCATTGTTTAGAATACTGAATATTATAAGAGATATCTGGCCCAAGAGAAGACTTGTGATAGCTTTGAGATGGCATGAGGGTCAGCTACACTGGCCTTCTTTTGGTTTCTCCATGTCTCCCTGTCCCAGGATGTTTGCAGATGATGTTCTGTTGCACCGAATGCACTTCCCTTCTCCCATCCCCACCCTCTTCACCTTGTGAACTCCCATTCATCCTTAGGATTTCTGGTTCAAATATCTTTTTCTAACTCTTTAGTCTAGATTAGCTCTGTAGATACACATTCTGAGATTCCTGTACTTTTTCTTCATAATAGCTTTACACAGCCTGTAATGAAATATTTGGTATTTATTTTATTAATGCATCTCTCTCTCTTGTCTATCCTTAGGGTCCTAATTTTTAAAAGGTTCCATATCTGTTTGACTACCATTATTTCCCTGGCACATGGGGTCTTCAGTAAAATACTTGTTGAATAAATAAACATTTCCAATGTCTGAGAAACAGGGCACAGGTAGCATCTGTGGGGAGCTTATACTGAGAAAGAGCAAAGCAGCCCATCGCAGAAGGAAGCCAGCCTGGCACTCGCAGTCAGACCCTGGTGATCTCCGGCTGAATAGAAACAATCTCACAGCACACTAATATCATTTAAGGCCATCCTGTGACTGCGATGGATCAGACAAATGCAAGACCACTCCATAATCATGCCTGAACTCAGATAAAAGCAATATTGTCCAAACCACCAACATCCAAACGTCCTGCTCTCCTGCCTGGCTAACATGGGCAACTCTGCTTTTTACTAATTACCATAGCCTCGCTCTGTTTTTCCCACATTAGAGATAAAAATTATTATGAAACCCAATTAGAATAACCCCAACTTACTGACAGCACCCTTGAATCATCTCTAAAGTCACCTGGCACAAGCTCAAATCCTATAATAAAACCTTCCTAACAACCTCTTTACTGAGATGCCCCACAATTCCTCATGGTGTGAAGTTTCACCTGTTGCGATGAGCAAATAAACCCAACTTTGTGTTCCTGTTGGTGTCTGGCTGAAAGACATGGAGAATACAAAGACCTGCTTATAACAGGACAGAAAATTTATATAAAGCACTTCAAATATGTCTCCCTGATGAGAGAATGATTTAGAAATTGAGGATATTTAACTCTGGGTAGAAAGTCCATTCAATTTTGATGTGATCATTGAAATACTGTATTTAAAACAGATCAACCTATAATCAAAAAGTATTGGCAAAGTCCCTTGAGGGATGGGAGAAGAGGTATGGAACTATTAAACTTTATCACCAGGGAAACCCTTGATACTGTGTCAAACATTAAGGACACCCAAATCAATAAGGCCAAGCCCTTGAGCTTGAGACTTGCTCCTGTGAAGCGTACAGATGTAGTGGAGAAGCTCACCCTACCTATAGGCATGCCTAAGAGTTACTTCTGGAGGACCTCTTTTGATGCTCAGATGTGGCCTCACTCTCTAAGCCCAACTCTGCAAGTGAAAGGATTGCCCTCCCCTGTATGTGGGACATGACATAAGGGGTGAAAATCTCCCTTGCAGCATAGGAGGTAACTCCCAGGCATGAGTCTGATCCACTCTAACGTGGGATCAACAAAGCCATCCTGATCAAAAGGGTTTGGAAAAAAAAAGTGGAGCAAATAAGGTATCAGTGGCTAAGAGAGCTCAAATAGAGTTGAGAGGCTACATTGGAGGTCACTCTTACACAAACTTCAGTTAGACATTGCTACTTATCATAACTTGCCAAATCCCAAACAAAACCATTCCTGCCAATCCTAAAGAATGCATAGGGCATTATATAAGAGTCTACAAAAGTTCTGTGCAGAGTTCTAGGTAACTCTCCAGAAACCTACAACTTCCAGATGGGTCCCTGGACCAGTAAGTCCTGAAAATGCAGAGGGGCCAGCCTCTCCAGAACATCAAATATATAGTTCCACCCTCCTATCCCATATTATTTTTCCCAACATGAAAAAGTTAGAATGGGAATAGTCCAAATACCCCTAAAGAGTGGGAGAGAGATCAAAGGTGATGGTGGAATTATATTGATGGTTCAATAAATGAGTATGATTGCTGAATCATTATATTGATATTTCTTTTAGTCTCCAGTATATACAGCATCTAGAAGTAAAAACCTAAAATAGTGGGATTGTAAACCATACACACTCTGAAATCTGTTCTACAACTAATTGCTGCGATGTTTTGAAATTTATTTTGCTTTTTTGTATATGCTATTTTTCACAAAAAAAATAATCCCACATTTCTTCTAGCCTTCAGTGTTTTGGAACAACTAGAAGGGAAAATCTAAAATAGTGGAATGGTAACCCATAACTGACATACACTGCATGTAGAGCATTAAAAACTGACTACAGTTCTTATAAGAGACACTTTTTACCCTTCTGTTAACTGCTTCATGTAGGCTACCTCCTCAGCGAGAAACTTCATTCTATGCTCTGTGTTCTGTTCTTTCCTTGTCAATTCAGTTGCCTAAAGGCCTAATACATTAAGGCGTTAAAGTGCTTTTCCCCTAATCACTGTGAATCCAAAACCTACTCCTTAACAATTCTAGTTTCAATTTTTTTTTTCCTATAGCAACTCAAGCAAACTCATTCTAAACATCCCCAAAGCCCTGAACAGAACTTTGAAGAGTGCTCACAGTCTGCTGGGACAGCATATCTCAATTTTAGAATAACATAAAAATTTAATGGTTCCACCAACTCCTAGATGTTATATGCTCCCTGGATTTCCTCCCCCAACCCTCCCCACCATGGATTTAGATGTTGGTTAGTCTAAGTTGGTACATTATAACCCACTCCTTCCTTTGCACTTGTAGAGTTGTCCATTCATTAGAATGATGCTTTTGGTCAAACTGTAGCATCACTACCTAAGTTATCTGACTACTCTTTGAATTCCATTAAATAATCTATATTTCCTATTGCCTTGTGGATCCAAAATGAGCCTTTGCCAGACTGTCTTGGAAACATCCTTCTCATGTGTCCCCCACTCTACTCTCCAGTTCTGGTCTAGCATCTCAGTTCCTTTCTCTCACATGTTCAAATTCCCTTGTCTGTCTCATCTCACTACTCTCCTCTCTTTCTTCAAGTATATATTATATCCCAGGCTCAGCTTGTTTAAACCAATCTCATCATCTGCCCTTCCCACCTCAAAACCCATTCCTCAACCCCTGCTTCCTGAAATCCCAGGTCATTCACCAATTTCAGTTCCATTTCCCTTGCTCCTAGAATTAAAGTAATTTTCAAATCCCATCACTTCTTCTTTCTCAGTCTCTCTTATTTCCATTCCCTTAGACCAATTCCAAAGTTCTCATTCACCTAAAATCTCTTATAGTTATGATTGTGACAGCCTGCTGCATCTCCTCCCACTGCTTGTGTCTTCTCTCCATCCTATGTGCCGTGTCATCAACAAATTAATCTCATCAATAATGTCATATCCCTGTGATAAAAATTAAAAAATCAAAATAAAGTCACACCTACCAAATCTATTCCAGACTCTATGTTGGGTTTAAGGGGTCTACAGGCCCTGACTAGAGAGGAAGAAACTCCCTTCTAGGTTAAAGGAAAGGACAGAATTCCTAGAGTGAGATCCAGTTTTCGAACGCAAATCTTTCTGGTTCCAAAACTATCCCTACTCATGAGGCCACAGAAACCTTCTTGCTAAACTTCATTCAAATATGTTTGTAACATTAGACCCCCTTTTCCCACCGTGAAGAAGGTCTACCTAAGGGATGTACTTATCGAGGGCCCCACTTCTCGTCTTCCATCACCTTTGCAAGTCTTGCTAGCAATACAAAACCTGACAAGAAAAGGGCAGATATGAAATCACAAGTGGTGAAACATCCCAGCACTTTGTCAGGGCTGCCAGTCAACAATGGCTCCAGCAGCAGCCTGAAGTTCAGGAATTGTGCATTAAGTGAATGTGCCTTCTGAGCTCATCTCCACTTAACAAACCCTCCAGTCTGGTTGCCATGGCGCCCCCTGTTATTGTGGCAAAATGGCTTCCTCGCCTTCCCAGGGCGGAGGGAGCTCTCTATCAAACATGTCCTGCAAACACCGTTCTGTGCGTGCCTTGTGTGCAAAGGCTGAGGGGAGAGTGAAGGCTACAGAGCTTAGTTAATTTGGGACAAAATTTTAAATTCATTTATTGAAAAGAATGACCATTACTGTTAATAATTTTTAAAGAACAGATACAAACATGATGCTTATTGAAGAGCTTTTAATTATATGGTAAAATGCTCATAAAATTATCGTTGGGTTAAAAGCAAAACACAAAACAAGGACACAGAGTGATCTCAATTTTGTAAACACATACACAGATATTTACAGAGGACTGCATGGAAAAAGATTGGAAGGAAACAGATACAATGATTGTCTCTGGGAGGGAATTAGGAAACCTTGTACTTATATCTCTATCCTTCTGGGTACTTTAAAAATGTTCATAATTAGCAGATGTTACTCTTAGCATGAAAAAGAAGAATAATATATATTTTCTGTGTTGCTTTTTCTTTGAAGAAGTGACAGACACATCACTTAAAATCAAAATGCTTTGATAAGGTAAACATTGAAAAGTCTTGTTCTGCCCCGTTCTTGTCTTTCAGCCTCCTGTAGATAGCTATTCTTCTTAGATTTTCCTCTGTATCCTGCCAGTGCTTCTTTCTTTATATTTTTATTTTGAATGCTTTATGGCAAGGTCACATTTCATTAATTCTTCCATGTGGGTATCCTGTAATTGCAGCACCTTTTGTTGAATCTTTGAATTTTTTGTTTGGTCTCTGTTTGTTTTTGCTTGTTTGTTTGTTCTTTGGGAAATGCATGGACTGGGAATTGAACCCAGGTCTCCCACATGGCAGGCAAGAATTCTACCACTAAACTACCCTTGTACCCCCCTTCCAGTGTTTCTTTATGCAGATAAAGGCAAATAAGAATATATGTCTTATTTTCTCCCCCTCCTTACAAAAAATACAGCATTTCATTCACAACTGTACATTTGCTTTTTTGGCTTAACAATATGTCCCAGGGATCTCGCCATAAGAGTACATAAACAATTCCTTATTTATCTTCACAACTGCATAGTACTCTATTGTGTGGATGTTGTTCCATTGTTGAGTTAACCAAATCCTTCTGGAGGGATGTTTAGGTTGTTTTCAGTTTTTGACTCTTGCAAAAAAATTTTTAAATCCTGTAATGAAGAATCTTGCACATATTTCATTTTTTAAGTTTGCAGATATCTCTGTAGGGTAAAGATCCAGAGCTGGAATTGATGGCTCAATGGGTAAATGATGCATTTGTCATTTGGAGAAAGATTGCCAAATTTTCCCCTATAGTAGTTGTACCATTTTGTGCTCCCATCACAAGCCCCTAGTTAGTCACAGCCTTGCTAACATGGGTTTTATCCAACTTTTGAATTTTTGCCAACCTAATAAATTAAAAATTGTATTTCAGCATAATTTTAATCCAATTTCTTTTTTTTTAACTTTGTGGGAGGATGAATATATTTTCACAATTTTAAGGACTATTTGTATTGCTTTTTCTATTCAGTTCCCTTGCCCATTTTTCTAATGGGTGACTCGTCCTTCCCTTGTCTTTTTTTTAAAGTAGGGCAATTAGCTTCTTTTCTTATTTACTGCAAATTATATTTTTGTTCAGTTTGCTATTTGTATTGTATTTGCTTTACACATATAACACGTATGTATACAAATGTGCGCATACACGTAGAGAGGGAGCAGTTTCCATTTTTCAAACAATGAAATTGAAATTATTGATCTCTTTTAATATCACTCGAGTTTAAATATAGTAAGAAAGGCTTTTCTTACTTCAAGATTTTAAAGGAAATCCCACATTATTTTCTTCTAACACATCTATGATTTCAGTTTTTACACTTAGATCTTTGTTTTTGCTTGTTTGTTTGTTGTTTGGGCAGTGCATGGACCAGGAATCGAACCCAGGTCTCCCCATGGCAGGTGAGAATTCTACCACTGAACTACACTTGCACCCTACTTCCAGTATTTCTTTATGCAGATAAAAGCAAATATGAATACATATCTTCTTTTGGAAGTTTTCCTGATATGTGGGTAAAGTTTGAGAATCCAGCCTTAAGTTTCTTGGATGACTACCCATTGTCCCAGTGTCATTTCTTAATAATAAAAATCTCATCACATCACACTGTATTTCTACTTTTATCATCTGCTTACTATTTTAAAGGAAATTTAATTTTAATATAATTTTAAAGGAAAAAAGAATGCTCCATGGGCGTTCAAGAAAAGAGCTCCTTCAGATCAACTAATTTGTGGCTCAGAGACAAAAAACACTTTTAAAATTACATTTATCAAATTTGTATTAAAAATTTCCGAGTGTAAAGAAAAAAGTAAAGACCACTTCAATTGCCTCATCAGGAACAGCACCTTGGTAGATGCCAGTATTTTTTTTAATGTCTCATATAAAATAAATATATTACAGATATTCATATCTACCTATTTGCCAAAACATAGGTAGGCTGAAAAATGCCCCCAAAGATAATCACGTTAAATCCCTGGAAACTGTGAATGCTACCTGATTTGGAAAAAGGGTCTTTGCGGATGTGATTAAGTTAAGGATCTTAAAATGAGATCATCCTGGATTATTTGGGTGGCCCCCAAATCCACAAGTTCCTTCTAAGAGGGAGGCAAACTCTCTCTTGGCATTATGTAAGAACCAATCACATTTAACAATTATTTAGTTAAAAGAACTCACCAGCATATAAGATCTAAAGGATAATATCTACAGCCAGTAGAGGAACACATAAAATTCTGAGGGCCATTCTCGTCAGGTCATTGCCTGCCAAACACAGTTAGTGGCTCCCCACTGCCTGGGGAATTAACCCAGCCCTCGGGTTGGGAGGAAACTGCACAGAGACAGAACAGGAGGAGGCATTGTGACCGCGAAAGCCCAGCTCGGATGCTGTGGCCACCAGGAATGCCTGGGGCTGCCAGAGCCTGGGAGCTGCCAGGAAGGTGTCTTCCCTCCAGCTCTGGAGGGGACAGGGCCCTGCGGACACCCTATTTTCAGACTTCTGGCCTCCAGAGCCCTGAGATGCTGCATTTGTGTTGTTTTAAGCCACCCAGTTTGTAGCAGTTTGTCACAGCAGGCGCAGGAAGCTAATGCAAGGGCAACCAGAAGAGTTTCGTGAACATTATTTTACTTGTTTATTTATTCGTTGGCTTTTCCCCTGTCCATCCCTCAAGAAAATATATACTGCATGAGGATGAAACTTTCTGACTGTTGTTTCATGGCTTATGCCCAGAGCCTAGAAAAGTTCTGCATACATAGCATGTGAGGCCATAAATATTCGTTGAACAGGATAATAGTGGATGGAGAAGGTGAGTTGAGGTATATCTGACATATATTTGAGATTGAAAGGATGAAATGAGGGTAGATGTTTATTCAAGATACAAGGATCAGATCATGAAACGGAGGCAGAGGACAAGGGCCATTAGCAGGGACATGGGGAGTGTGATTGTGCCTGGTTGAAGGGTTCGTGTGGGGTGGAAATGGCATTTGGTGGAGGAAACAGGGCTCCAGTCTTAGAACAGGAACCCGAGGGCTGGGTTAATTCCCCAGGCAGTGGGGAGCCACTAACTGTGTTTGGCAGGCACTGACCTGACGAGAATGGCCCTAAGAATTTTATGTGTTCCTCTACTGGCTGTAGATATTATCCTTTAGATCTTATATGCTGGTGAGTTCTTTTAACTAAATAATTATTGAATATGATTGGTTCTTACATAATGCCAGCACAACTCCAAGGAGAAAAATTTATTGTTTCTCAGTTCTTTTGAGTTAACATTCACCCCACTTTCTCATGTTTTCATGCCATTCATGATTTCCTTGTGGTTTGCCTCAGCGGTACTGAATACTAGCCCCACCCCCCTTCATTTGTTTTGCAATTAATAAATGCTCTTTTCCCCAATTCCCTTTATCTAATGCTGAGTTGTCATTTTGCCTTTGTCAGTTCTTTCAGTCACAAAACATATGGCTTTGCCATGGTTGATTATAACTTACGAGCAATATTTATATAACATTTCATCTCATGTGCTTTTTCACATTTCTTTAAGACCTCTTTTGTGGGTTTCTTTTTTTACCTTTTGGATGCATCATATTCAAGTATTAATTTATTTTTCACTTCAAACATTTTTCCCATCCTCTTTTTACTCCTTAAATATTCCTTATTACCTACTCTTGAATGCCTCCTCTTCCTCTCTGCATTGTGTTTCAGCTAATGCTGCTTATCAGTTTCTTACAAAAGCATCCCCAAAGTGTCCAGGTCCTCCTGCCCTGCTTTGTCAGGACTCAGCCTTCAGTATCTTACAAAAGAATAAAATGAGCAGCAGGAATGAACACTGTCTTCTCCTGACACTTTACATTTCTGCCCACAGTAAAGTTCAAGACTCATTTTCTTTTTAACTTTTTATTGCAATAACTGATACAGTGCACAAAATTTCCTATTTTAACCACATTCAAATGTACAATACATTTGTACTAATTATATTCACAGTATTGTATTACCATTACTGACATTTAGTACCCTTCCTTTTTCATCTCCTAAAACAGAAACTTCCCACCCATTAAGCTATATCTACTCACCACTCCACCTTGGTAACCTATAAACTACCATCTGTCTCTATGTAGTTTGGTTCTTCTAGGTGTTTCACATAAGGCAAGATCATACAATATTTGTCCTTTTGTGTCTGGCTTATTTTGCTCAGCATGATGTCTCCAAGGTTCATTCATGTTCTCACATGCATCAGAATTTCACTCCTCTTTACAGTGGAATAATAATCCATAGTATGTATATACCACCTTTTGTTTATCCACTCATCTGTTGACAGACAATTGGGTTGCTTCTACCTTTTGGCAATTGTGGATAATGCTGCTATGAACATTGGTGCAAATATCTGTTCAAATCCCTGCTTTCAATTCTTTTAGGTATTTACCAAGAAGTAGAATTGCTGGGTCATATGGTAATTCTATTTTCAATTGTTCTGAGGAAACCACCAAAATGAATTACACAGTGGCTGCACCAGTCTACAGTACCACTGACAATGCATAAATATTCCTACTTCTCTGCATTCTTGCCAACATTTATTATTTTCTGGTTTTTTTTTAATTATAAGGAACCACCAAAATGAATTATACAGTGGCTGTACCTGTCTACAGTACCCCTGACAATGTATAAATGTTCCTATTTCTCTGCATCATTGCCAACATTTATTATTTTCTGTTTTTTTAATTATAGCCACCCTCATAGGTCCAGGCTCCTTTTTTATTTTAACTTTAGCCCTTCATGTTTTTCTCTTTAACTCTTATTTTTACGAGAGAACTAAATTGAAAATGATTCTAAGGCCATATCCTCAAGTTGAATGATTTGAGAATGACTGAGAACTATTAAGTCTAGTGATTCAATAATATTTAAGATATAAAACCTCAGAAAAGTTTGGCAGCTTTATCTATTACCTTCCTGATTTAAATAAATGTTTTCACAGCTTTTCAGGGCCAAGTAATTTTGAGACAGAGATAGAAATACGAGAGTAATAAAACTCTTCTAAAGACAGCCAGCTCTTCTGAAACAAATATATGGACTCCTTTTTTTTACATTTTAGTTTGAAAGAATACATGAATTTTAGAAAATTGTCCACCCTTGGTAAACAACCTCTAAAAGAAAAACAAAGATAAAGTAAGTAACATGAAAGTTTCTACATTACCATTCCACTTGACTTTCAGTTCTGAAGAGTTTTCTTTTAAGTTTGAAAGCAATCACAAGTACAAACTTCAATTTCCGCCTTGCTATATCTGAGAACAAACTCAAAACATGCATTTCCTTAGGAAAACAAGCCCCAAAATGCTATGATCAAAGAAATTGAATAAATTAATGGTTTGGGAACCAGAATGACCATTTCCTTACACAAAAACATAGATAATTGAGCAATTTCAAAATATGAGAATACATAGAACAACTGTCTGTGCAGCTCTGTAAAGAATGTACCTTTCTAGAATGTAAGATTGAATTCAAATTATAACCCTGCTATTAAGAAGGTGTAACCAGCCATTTAACAGTCATTTATAAACTTCCTATATAAAAAGATATATATATATATATATATACTATTGTTTGTCACATGCATCATTAGAGCTTTGTGAGAACTGAAGGGATGATGGCTCCATTTTCCTCTCTGAGCCTTGAAGACATTAGCTAAATGCTGTCCGGGGGGCAACAGGAATTTTAATGACCGAGGCCACCCCATGGCATTATCAGGAAGAGGGAAGTCATATCTTGGTGACACTTATTAAAGCCAGGAGATTGCCATAATCCTTGTGGTATAACACAGTAGCCCTGGTTCTGGCAGAAATGCCAGTGGCCCCTCTCCTCGTTTTGCTAGAGAAATCCCAGCCCGCATCTCCTTTCCAGCAAGAGTGAGACAGGCATCCTTCCCTGCTGACAAGGGAGACCATATGATTAAAAAAAAAACTGCAATGCATTTACTCTTTGAAACCATTTATGGAGATTTATGGAAATAGGGAAAGTGCTAAATTATTGAATAGCAGCCTCATAACCTGAAAGGGATAAAACATTTCTTTCTATTCCAAACCAAGACAACTTTGTGAAACCAAGAAATCAACCCTCATCTAGAACACAATCCCAGTTAGTAATAAAAATAGCTCTGATTTTTTATCCAGTTTCAGTGTATCAGCCTGAGTTAAGCACTTTTACTCTTGCTGTCTTGTTTAATCCTCATATCCATTTAGTGCATGAAAAGCTGATAATCAGACAGGTTGAAGCCCTTGTCCATCTGTTTCCCTCCAAAGCCTCCGCATTGGTCCCATAGCCCACTGCCTCCAGCTTGAGCTGCTGTGCAAATTGTTTTATGTCTTCTGGGATATTTGC
Source organism: Myrmecophaga tridactyla (assembly GCA_004026745.1). Taxonomy (NCBI): domain Eukaryota; kingdom Metazoa; phylum Chordata; class Mammalia; order Pilosa; family Myrmecophagidae; genus Myrmecophaga; species Myrmecophaga tridactyla. Next base: position 4,517 of record PVIY010011041.1, on the reverse strand, counting down.
ATCTAATACTGCTTGAAGGGAGTAAGCCATTGGCTGCAACTGATTTTTTTTAACAGAATTTTCTTGTGTGTCCTTATTGCGATGGAATTGATACTTCATTTCTACTCATTGTCTCAGACCCAGTGTTCTTGACTATATGGGGGGGGGGGGTTGATGCTTTCAATACTGTCATCATAGCCACCTATTCAGGAAAGACATGAATTGGTCCCAAATTGGTTATATATTTCCTCTTCTTCAAGAAGAAAAGGTAACGAAATTATTTCGAAATTTCAAGGACCATAAAGTACTTTGCAAATATCAAAATTAAAATAATTTGTAGCATTCACTGAAAGCAGAAGTGTTATATAAATGCTAAATAATAATATTGTAAAGTGCCTATATTCTATGATAATGAGAACTGTATAAATGCTAAATAGTAGAATATAGAAAATGTAGTGTTTTGTATTGGCTCATAAATGTATCACGCTTCTTATTGTGTTCCATATAGACAAAAATAAAATAGGGTATTGCAGAAAATGCAAAAACAAATACTTATTTCTTTTCATAATTTTATAGCTCTGCTAGTCATTATAATACTGCAATTCTCTAAATCATGGGTAAAGGTCTATTCCAGCTACCTATTACTGTGTAACCAATTTACACACCTTAGTAGCCTAAATCATCAATAATTTTATTATCTTTCATCATTCTGTGGATTTCCTAAACTCACCTAACCAATTCTTCTGCTCCATGTGGTTCAACTGGAGTTATGGTCACTTGCAGGCTCCACTGAACTGAGATATCCAAGATGGCAGACTTGCATAGCTAGCAACTGGTGCTGGCTGTTGATTGGTTGTTCAGCTGTGAGTCAACTGGAGTGCTCAGTACTCTTTCACTGGTCTCTGTATGAAGTTTAGGCTTCTCATAGTGTCTGGGAATATGCCAGGCAAACAAACACCAATCTACAAGCAGCTTATCAAGCCCCTCTTTGCACTATACTTGCTATTAGCCCCTGGCTGAAGCAAGTCATGGGACCAAGTCTAGAGTCAATATTGGAAGGGACTACCCAAGGCATGAATGTGACTGGAAGGCATGGTTAATTAGAAGCTATCACTATAATAGCCCACTGCATAGCCATCGCCAGCCTTGCAAAGACCTTCCTATCCCAGAGTGACACGGAAACTGAAGAAACCCTTGCCACTACCCAACACCATCAGGGCACAGAAGTACAATAGAAAGCAGTCAGGCTCAAAACAAATCATTAGGCAGGTACAAGTGAACTCCATAATGACCTGTGCAGAGGGATAATGGAGATGGGAGGATGGCAACCAAAAGATAAGCTAGGATGCTCACACCTGTAGTACTCTATGGCCACTGAGTATTATTTAGGAATATGTTCAACTGAAAGTACCATGAAAGACAGCTCCAATGACTTTTAAAAATAGGCATTTAGTTTTTATTCATAATAAGAAGTCCAAACATAGATAATTAGTTAAATTAGTTGTACAGCTCAACAATGCACCTGTGATTTTTGGCCTTTCCAAAATGGTCAAAGATTGCTGCAGGCATCACATCTAAGACAAAGCAGGAATAAGGTGGGATGGAGGAGCCAGCATCAGCATATCTGAAGGCAAAAGCTTTCGTCTTACGTCTCTGTGGCCAGAAATGGCACATCGTTACACCAGCCGCAAAGGAAACAGGGGAAGACAATGTTCAATGGGGCATTTTGCTGCTCAAAATAATATCAGGGTTCTGTTAACAAGGAAGTAGAGGGTTACACTGGCATTAATAACAGTGTTTGTCACAACCTTGAAACTTAGAAACAACTCCAGAAAAATGGGGAACTCTGAAACAACTGAGATAAAACACCTATAATCCTGGCAGAATGAGATCTTGACATCTAAATTAAGTTATTTTAAAGAAAAACAAAGCTACCTACAGCTGCTGCAATTAGAAAATCCCACTGAAGGGTTGGTCCCTGGCACATAACAAGTTGTAGTAAATGTTAGTTGTTGTGGTAAAGATGATGTCATCGTGGTAGTGGTGAAGATAATTATTATTACAACTGGCATGAGATAAATTAAGGTTTACCCATTCACCCAACAGACATTTATTGAGCTTTTTTCCTTATACAGAGCCTTTACAATTAAAATCCCAGGAATAAAGGCTTTTATGGGTGATTCATATTACCAGGGAAAAATACGAGCATTTATTTTGGATATCCCATTAAGAGGAAAGAATAAGTACACTTGGAAGATATTCCTAATGATTCAGAATATGGGAAACTTTATGACCTCAACATAAAGATATTTTTGTGGCATTAACAATCTCAGTAAAAACAACAGAAAGCTTTTGATTGGATCAAGGAAAGAAATTATATGGAATTGAGGCAAAAGAGAATAATACTGTTAAAAATCTGTCTATTATTTGTCATTCTATGTTTTTGTTTGATTTGTTTTGGCTTTTAAAATCAGCAAAAGATTAAAGTTAATATAGAAAACCACCAAAAGAAAATCCTTCTGCCTGAATGTCTTAGCTGTGGAGATGTGTCTGCCCTTTGAGGTTAAAAAAATGACACCGGTACACTGCTAAGGCCAGGCAGGTTGGCTGGGCCAACTCTAATGAATCAGAAGGAAAATGCTGAAGAAAAACCTTAACAGGTAGCATATGCCCAAATAAGTGCAATTAAGTTCCCTGAGCGTAAGAGAAGGAAACAGCAAGAAGAGAATTGAGGTAAGCGAGGTGGGGATAATGAATAAGATGGACTTTATAAGGAACATGAGAGAAAATTAAACACATATGATCATTTGAAATGGTGAAGAAAACAAAAGATAGAAAGTAAATAATTGTTACTGAGGAAAAGATGCCTGCTATGTGGGGTGCCTGCTATGTGGCAAGGACAGTGCTATGTGCTAAGTAAGCACTTGCATATATTATTTCATACGTGGAAACAGCTAAAGCCAGTTTTTTAAGACTTAGAAAATTTCTCAGGGGCCCAGAAAATTATTCACCTCAATATAATAAATATACAAAAATTCAAAACTTAACATATCTTAAGACATTTTCAAAGGAATTTACTTGTCATGACTAAACTTTCAAGGGATCCAGTCTTTTAGCATGTAGAAGAAATAAGAACTGGAAAGAGGAGGAGTGGACTTGGAAGATAAAAATGGCCTACAAAGATAATGTCTCAAGTGGCTCTGAGCAATGAAGACATTTTTGAGAGTATTTTTCCCCCAAAGTAAAAGAAATAAAAAAATTATATGAAGACTGAAACCAAAGAATGAAAGAAATAGCTTAAAAACCCAAGTCAAGACTGAGAAAAATGATCATGTTGTAGAAAACAGTTTTTACCTCTCTGAGAAATAGAGTCCTACGAGCAAAAAAATATGTTTATATGTAATATAATAGGTTACGTTTTCAAGGAAATAGGAAAACGAGCACTCTTAATCAAAGCACGCATGAGCATAAATTTATGTATTTTGACAGGTAATTTATTGATTAGTATAAATACACTTAAAAAAAGAGAAAGATATCCTTCAACTTAGTTATTCTTTCAGGAGTCTGCTCTAAGGATTTAATTATAAGTGTTTCCAAAGATTTATATAAAAGGATATTAAGCATATTTTCAGCATAGCTTTATTGGTAATACCAAAAAAATAGAAAGCAACATACATGAGCAACAACTGAGGAATAATGACCCATCCAGATGCAGGTATTAAGTCATGTTTTTTGAAAAACATTTCACGACATGGGAAAAATACACTTGCCCCAATGTTTTGGAGGGTGAGGTTTCAAACCTAAGAATCAGTGTGATGCTAATTTTGATAAATCGTCAGCCTCCAGCAAATTTGTTATCCACTGCTGATTATACCGCCTTGAACATGAGACATTCAACAATTTGTTATTGAATTTGAAAGAAAATAGTTGTGTACAAAATGAGACTAAAAGTAAATAGAGAATATTAACATTAGTTTATTCTAAGTGGCAGGGTTGTAGGTGATTCTTACTTTCTTTTGTCTAAATTACTTTATTTTTCACATTCACTACAAAGAATTTTTATAACTTTCATGAGCAAAAATAAGCAATTTTGTTGGTATAGGTATAAAACATGTTCACAGAAGAATATTTTCAAGGAGATAGAAAAATTTTTTGTTGTTGCTTGAGTTTTTTTAGTTTTTATTTTACTTTACTTTTTGTATGCTCTATGGCGGGGGTCACATTTCATTCTTTTTCCATGTGAGTATCCCATTATAGCAGCATCATTTGTTGATTTTTTTCTGTGGGGGTGGGGTGGGGGTGGATAGTACATGGGTCAGGAATCGGACCTGAGACACCTGCATGGCAGGCGAGAAGTCTACCACTGAACTACACTTGCACCCCCTGTTGCTTGGATTTTTTTTTTCTGCATAGGCAGGCTCTGGGAATTGAACCCGGGTCTCTGGCATGGCAGGTAAGAACTCTGCCACTGAGCCACTGTGGCCTGCCCTGTTGCTTGAATTTTTTTTTTTTTTTTGGTCAATTTGTTTTGTTTTTAA